>JBBMOL010000086.1:3236558-3412611 GCA_037954665.1 Laguncularia racemosa | reverse complement strand
CAGGTTTGAAACCATACCTCTCCTCAAGAGGATAGATGGGGTGATTTGAGCAACATCTAATATAGATACAACCTGCTATTTGATCATGGGACTGAGCAATTTGAGGGGTTCATTGTGGCTTCTCTCTTCTTTAGAATTCATACACCTCTTATCAATGTATGGACAGTTATGCTCGAGCACAGGTTCAAGTTCAATCTCAATAAAAAATAAAATGGAGCACCTAATAATGTATCTTCACTTATCAAAAACTATGAGATCGCTCCTTTCATTTTGAGGTGAGAGGGGGATCATACCATTTGAGCTTCTTCTTTTTTTTCATGCTTTTCCCAAAGGTCTAGAGAAAGCTACAATCAATAGGATTTTCCTAATCTCCCTTCCCAAACTTCAAACAATTTATACCCTAAGATACAGTATATATGCTAATAACATCTATAAAGAATCTATATAATCATATAGATATGTTAAGAATCAGCGAAATATTTGAAAATTAACATATTTGTTAACAAAATCTGCATCATTTAAGAAGAATGTAAAAATAACTAAAAGAAATCTAATTAATGGCTTACTCATATTTAAAAATCCTTATCAAATCTTTACTCTCTTGCTATTGTTTTAATATTTATTAGTTAATACCTGACAAAAGTTTAATGAAAAAGGTTTTAATAGTTCTAATACGTCACGTGAATTAATTATTAGTATGCAATTATTAATAAAATTTAAATAAGTAAAAATATAAATAGTAGTTTTTCAAAACAAAATACTTATTATAACTAATACATGCTTAAAAATCATTAGTAATTATATATCACTTATCAAAACATATGACGTATTAGTATTAATAAATCTTTTTTTCAGTTTAATGAAGCCCAACATATGCCAAAACATTTAAATAAGAGTGTGAAATTAGATATACATAAACATACATACATTGTTGACTAAAATATCAATTCTATACGCTATCTTCATGTTTGAACTAATTAATTTTGTGGATTAAGATATATCATTTGTGATTTGCCAATTGAAACTTTGTTATTTTTTATACAACCCTCAAGAAAATGTATGGAGTTGTGATATATGTTGTGATTTCAATAGTGTATTCTGATTCTTTCCATATTCAAACTACCGGGATTATCACTCTTCGGTATTGGAGCATTACAATTTACATACACATACATATATGTGAATCTCCGATTATTGCACTGATTAGGGATGATACATATATTTATTTATTGGATGGAAGAAAACACATTTTCTCCGATTAAACGAAATTTTTCTTTCGAATTTTTTAACCTAGTTCATCTTTTAGACACGATTAGGCTAGAAAAAGCTTCTACAGTCGGCAGAGTAATAAAGGGATTCGAGCGTGTAAGTATAGGCATAGAATGACCGATTAGGACGTTTATGGCCGCCTTTAACCAATTACTTTATTTTCAAAAAGAAAGAAACATCTAGAAAAGAGTTATCCAGATGGGAAAGCTATGACAACAATGGTAATTCCAAGTCATTGATGACGCATCAAATCACCTTCCATGCAGTGCTCAAGCCGAGTTGGTGATCTACGTTTATCTTAGTTCGTGCACCACCAACATACACACGTTTCCATGAATGGATGTTCGAGGACCACCAACATATACACATGTTTCCATGAATCGATGTCTCGTATGTGAATGTGTTCACTCATTTCAAACACAAGATGCGTCGAATACGTAGTGCGCGTCTGCCCGTATAGATATAAAAGGGCATGCATTCTTCTTAGCTTTTTAATTATTATTTGGCACGTAATTTATTGTTAAAAAAAGTTATTGCAAGATCCTATCAACGAAAAGTTAATCAGTATGTTTGTTTCCTGAAATGTGAGTTTTTGTTTTTCGATCAAATTAACTTGTCCTACTAAAAGAAAGTCACGACAGGTGCTTATAGCACCAAATGTTATATTTTTTCTTACTAAAACCAAACTAGAAACTATAATATGGTAAAACTTTACCTTTTATCATGGATAAAGTCCATTTGAATCAATCAATTCTTTCTTACAACGTAAGTTTATTCATATTTTCAACTAATAATTTAATGACCTAACTAACTTTTTAGTAAGCTAGCTGATAATCTTCTAATATGACTTTGGTTGGGGTATGAGAGGTTTGTTGTAGTTGGTTAATTATGTATAGTGAGTGCATCGATCGATCTTAGAGAAGTTTTAATAATCTGATGACTCTTTAAGGGATGTTGTAAAAAGAGGCATAGGAGGAGGAACATATAAGTTGGAATGTTGAGAGCATACATGTGACAATAGATCGATTATACAGTTCTTGATTAGTTCATTAATTTGATGATTTGTGAAGTCATTCCAACAAGGTAACAATATTTATATGCAATTTGCTAATGTTTCAAATATTGCAAATGGGGAAGAGAATGCTCATATATATAAATTTTGTCCCGTGATCTTGACCGTTTGATGAATTTGAGATAAACAAATTAAATGAACCATTACTCTCTATTCGATTTTTTATTTTATCTAGAAGATAAGAGAAAATTGTACGAAAAATGTAACCAATTCTTTCGCTTCCTTAGGTCACTGGCCATCTGCTAGGAGTTTCGAGTTTACTATTGATATTTTAGCGATAAATCCAATAGATCTAAGTGTAGTGCTTGGTGTATTGATCTTTTTTGGAAAGGTAGTGTATGCGAGTTTATTTCAAGAATAGGCTGGACAGAATCAAATGCACTTTGTCATTCTATTTAAAAAAAAAAAAAAAGTAAGAGAAGGTGCATAATCTTAAAAATTACTCCTAACTAAATTAAAAATTATATTTTAAAACCATAGCATTTCATGATTCATTGGTAACTTTACTTTGATTTTCTATCAACCAATAGTGTGGTGCCTTTAATATGGTTAAAGCGAAACCACCATTTGAAATTCAAACATGATGTGGCATTTTTTCTACTATGTTAATTTCATATAAAAATAATTTTAAAAAACAACAATTGAAATTTTGTTAACATAGAATGCCCATGTCATTAAATTGTTTGAATCCTTTAAGAGTTACTAGATCGGTTTTTAGCAATCAACAATTTAGATCGAAACCTTAATTTCATACATAGTGTATGAGCATTGGACTTAGACTTGAGCCAGGTTAGGCATAATTAATTATAAGATGAACCATTTTTAATATAAAAGAAGTTAACCTCCTTTTAAAATAAGCTCAAGACTTATTAAGCTTTCTTAAAGGCCTATTAAGGCCAAACAAAGTCCCAAATGAAGTTAGAAAGACCTTTTTTTTAATCTTTTTTTTTTTTTGTGTACGAGACAGTCAAGCGAAGTTGGGAGTGAAAAAAAATGGTCAAGTAATTCCTATTTCAAGTATACTAAGGTGAATCTCTCCAAGATACGCCGATTAGATTTGGTTTCCTAGAGTATGTTATTAACTCATTTAATTAGTCTACCATATTAAATTGAGTTAGAAACTTAATTATTGAAATAGCCCTATAATCTCTACAAACTTCTATAATCACAAATAAATAATTTATCCAAGTTTTAAGTGAATTACATAAAGTATCAACATTTTCAAATAGGGTGGAACTATTTATTCACCCATTGTTGTAAAAGCAGCCAAAATTTTTAAAGGACATTCTATCTATTATCTAAAGTATATTGAAAGGTTTCATTAATTGCCTTCTATAATTATTTCAACTCCTACTTTCCATCTATTATGTTTCTCACTTCACAACTCCTCTCATGAAGTAAAGTACTACCCCCATTAACAAAAAGAAATCTTGAGATTAACATGATTACTCCAGGGGGGCGGACTCTTCCTGCATACGAGGCTAATGGACTTGTTCCTAACCATTGCAACAAACAAATGGACTTGGAAATCTATGGATTGGTGATGATTATTGATCTCTACCAATATCTTTCTAAATTTGGAAATTTAGGAAGGATAGAGAGGGTGATTTAAGTGTGATCTAATCTACATCAACTTTAAAGAGGCTGATTTACGCTGTCAAACTTAATTCTGGATTTTTTCTTAATTGACTCATATTAAGTCCAACCCACTTAATACAAGTTACTCAATAGTAAAATTAAGGAAAAAATATATTTTTAATTATTTAAAAAAAATGGAGTCGCCACCAACCTAAGTTAGAAAATAAGATAAGTTGAGGTTAATGAGATGGATTAACCTTAATTAGCTACTGGTCCACAAATTTTTTTCAAACAAATTTTGAAAAAATATTAACAAGAAAATATGGACTTTGGGCTATCATATTAAAAGCTTTTTACAAATTCCCTTCACTATCATATGCACAAGACATAATGTTTTCATATAAAGTATGAAAAAACGTGAAAAAAAATTTAATCATTTTTTATCATAAATTTTCTATTCTAATTTTTAAATGAAATAGAAGAGAATAAAAACATTTGCATCTCTACTTGAATTAAAATTGAATTAAAATAAGATAGCATATTTTCATGTTTTTATATTGTCAATTGAAATTTTAAAAGGATAAAATATTTTTTTGTAATTTTTTTATATGGTCAATTGAAGTTGGCAAAAGAGTAAAAAGGTTTTTTTTATTATTTTATATATAGTTGCTCAGTAGGTGTCTACGTACCCACTAATCAGGATTAAACCGATGTAGTTTTGTTTTTATAAAACTTTAGTAGATTAATTAATTTAAATTATGAAAACAGGTTGAGTTTACATTTATTATCATTTTAATTTTTTAAAGAAAAAATTTTAAACCTAAACTTTATTCCTTCATTTTGAAAGACTAAAGACTTAACTTTTGAAAATACCAATTGGGGTTTTTTTATTTCAGAAAAATCATTTTTCTATGTGAGAATATATATATATATATATATATATATATATTTACAATAAAACCATATCTTAAATAATAAATCATTTTAATTTTTTATTTTTTTATATCTTTACATTTATAAGCTAAGTGTTACTAATTATCAAAAAACTAATTTGGGAACCTAATCATCCCTAGGTGATGGTTACACCGTAGTACCTAAGGCCTATACAATAGTTCCTCCTAATTATTTGATTTATTAATTTTCCTAAATTAAATTAATTAGGATAAAGTTACTAACCTAATTATATTCATACTATCATTATTATTATTATTTATTTTATTTTTTATTTTTTACTTATTTTTATTTTTTATCAATTAGATATTAAAAAAATTAAATAAACTAATTCATCTAAATTAATAATAATAATAACACATACATGGATACTGGTCGGTACGGGTTTGTTGCACAGGTCAAATTCGGGTCAAGTCGAACTCTGGTTAATTTGGGCACCCGTGTGGTAGCTTGGGGGTCCTCTTTGACGATGCTTTGGTGAAGATATGAGGTGGTTAAGGGGTGGTTCCTTAAGTTTTCAAGGGTGTAGAAGACAAATCTGAGGTTGTTTTTACCTAAAAACTAGCCTAAATGGTGGTTTTGAGGCAGCCGACAGTAGTCAAACTCGCTTCTTTCGATCCACTCAATGAGTAAACGATTGAAGCAAAAGGTTACCTCTTTCTAAAACTAGAGATCACTAAGAACCTATTGATACTAGTTTCGTGTTTTAGTTTCTTGTATAGAGCTAGTAATCGTAGAGAGAAGTTTCAGCGTGGGTTTAAGGTTCCTAAAGAGAGAAAGCTCGCCCTGGAGCTTATGAGAGTTTATTTTTGATGATTTTTTCCTCTGCCAATTTCCAAGCATCCCCATGTACCTCCATTGTTTCTGATAAGGTCAAAATAGGTGCAAATCGGATTTGTGATATCCCACCGAAAACCTAAGCTTATCTCTTGATTTAATCCGTTTTTTGCTAAAGATTGATATTAATCTTTATTTTTAGTTGGAATTAGATTAGATTATGTCGAAAAATGAGTTTGTTTTGCATGGATTTGTTCAAATCTACCTCCGTTCTCTCCCCTCGTGAGCTCCGGCGTTTGTCTGAGGAAGAAGATCATGTGCTCTGCGCATGTCTTCTTCAGCCAATAGCATGCTGCCATGTGGTAGCAAGAAAGGAAAAAGAAAAATAAAATGGCACAAAGTGCCTCGAACGAGATTCGAACCTACGATCCAAGACTCCCACGCACGCACCCGAGCTCACATACGAACTAGCTAAGCCAGCCCATTTCTCAGTCTATTATTGCAATCAATTTGTATTTAAGCTATTAGTCCTAATTAATTTTTATTGATTTAAGGTTCTCGAGCTTAATTTAAAGGCCATATTTTCTTAACTTTGTTGAAAATTCTTTTATTATTATTTTTTGTTATTTGTTATTATTATTATTTTTATTTTTACTAACTCATAAACCAAGCCTTTTTTAATTATTACTATTATTTTTTATCATTTTTATTTATATATTTAAAAAAATCTATATGAGAGGCAAAAAATGAGATATCTACAACTACTCCTCTTTGTAGTAAAGTTCAGGAAAACTTGGCGACAAAGACAAAAAAGACACCATTTTTTCCTAGGAGAAATGATAGATAACTCTATATTCAACTAGCTATCTAAGCATTGGCCCACTAGGGAATTGTCTGACCAAAAGATCAAGGAAGGAAAACGCTCCGCGAGCTAGCTATCCTATGTTGCAAAAGAAGATAGTTGCTTTATGATGACTAATATTCCTTAGGGAGTGGTCTAGCAACCTTTAAGAAAAGATTATCTAAAACAGTGCTCTTACAAGCTGACTAATCAATGATAGGAAGCATCCCACTAGACTAGCAACCTTAGGATAATTGTCTAGAAAAGTGCTCTTCTAAGCTGACTAACCGACGAGGGAAAGCATCTCACTATACTAGTGACCTTAAAGAAAATATTATTTGGAAAAGTGTTCTTATGATGATAGGAAGTATCTTACGAGACTAGCAACCCTAAAGAAGAGATTGTCTAGAAAAGTTCTTTTATGAGCTAACTAATCGATAATAGAAAGCATCTTATCAGACTAGCAACCTTAAAAAAAAAAAAAAGATTTTTGAGAAAAGTACTCTTATGAGCTAACGAATTGATAACAAGAAGCTTCTTATAGGACTAGCAACCTTTAAAGAAGGGATTTTTTAGGAAAGTGCCCCTATAGGCTAACTAACTGATAGTGGAAAGTGTCTCTTTAGACTTGCAACTCCAAGAGAGGAATATCTAGAAAATTACCTCATTGTAGGCTAACTAACCGATAGTAGGAATAAATTCCTAAGTGAGAATCTTATTTTTCCAATAATGGTCAAGAATTTCTAAATTCAGGATGACTTAAGACTTTTGAATAAATGATAACTAAATTTTTTCTAAAAATTTTCAAGACAAATACTCTTCTAAACTTAAGGATAAGGTGACAAGGTATTAAAGTATTTTCTAGCAAACTTTAAAACTTTTCTCTGTAGGCCCACCCTACTTACTCTTTTGCCTCATTTTGCTTGGAGGATTTAGTCTAATTTTGGAAAAAGTGACGTCTTGGCTTAGTCAATTATCTCTTGAGGAGTTCCTTGACATTAAAACTTATATCTCCTTCTTGAGGGCATCAATATTTTAAATTTGGGCCAAACAACACCAATGAGGAATGATTTTAAATTCCCTAATTCTATTTGGAAACAGATATCTCGTTCTCAATTGGTTTAATCTAAGAGGACTTCCTTATAATCTATCGCTTTAGATATCACTCTTGACTTTTATTCCAAAAATTATGGTCTTTCTTGTAAGCAATACACTTTGATCAATTTGTTAGGCCTTTTTGAGACTTGTAATGTTATATAGGCTCTTAGTTATTGGTTTCAGAAAAGTATTAATATTAAGATCTATTTTGAAATAATCACCATTTCAACCTAGGTTTATAAGTCAAGAAACCTTGAGAAAAACTAAAATAGTACTTGCCCCAGGCCTAGCAATTATTTTCAATGATCTGGAGAAGTCTTTAGAAAAAGTGGGTATATGTTTGGGTTCTTGTATTTGCCCCCGGTGTTTTCAAGTATTGTTAGGCTTACTTTTTATTATGTATAGGTTTAACTTCATTCTTGGGCTTTTCATTCATTTTCTTTTTCCATCTTTTTTTTTTTCTTTTGGGCTCAATGGTGATTATCTCTTGTAGGCCATGTGTGGTTTTTCATAATGTGGAATTTTTCTTCATCTCAAAAGAAATAAATTACCTTTAAATTATTGCAATTAGGGCAAGCACTATTTAGTTAATCTCTTTTTTTTTTCTTGATCGATGTCCCTATCTTCCTAATCATTCCTTTGTGGAGAGGTTCTTGATAAGGTTAAACTTTGATACCCTTCTTATATAAGCTCAAATGGGGTTGGCAAAGGATTATTGTGTTTAGGATAGCAAAAATGAATGCTTAACATTATTTTGATTAATGTATCAAATTCAATATTAACTTCCTTTAAGGAATAAGTCTATAACCTTACATTAATAACACTCAACTCTCAAGTGTTTAAGGATTAGTGTCTAGGATGTGGTTTGCCTCTTGTCAGCCTAAACCACTTGAACAAATGATATATCTTTTCATTTTGCCAAATTTTCCCATATTTACAAGGTCTCATGATGTCTTTGGGAGTTATGTGCCCTTGTCAAGTGATGTAATCTTAACTTGTCTATCTAGGGAATTTAGTTACCCAAAACTTAGCTAGTTAGGATAGTCTTTTTTATGCCTTCGTTGGTAATTGACCGTAGCCACTTAGAAAGTGTGCCCCAAAAATTAATTGTCTCTATGTTTGGTTTAGACAACTTTTGATGGAGAGAAATTTCAAGTATAGCCCCTAAGGTTGGAGGGGGTGGAAAGGCTTTATGTTTTGAGACTAAAGCAACATATGAGGAGACCTTTTGAAGTGAATGGGGTCTTTGAGAGCAGGTTATAGAGGTATTTGGTTTTATGTTTAGAGTAAGTGACTGTGAGTCTTGGGTTAAGCTAACCATTTAAAGGCAACTTTTAGGACCTTAAAATGATCTCTTATTATTAGTAACTCTTCAATTTTCTTATCTTTGTTCTTTTCTTTATTATTATATATTTTTTTAGTAAATATGTAGACAAGATGCTCACATGGATGCAATTTGATAATTAAATAATAGTCCAGCAATTTTATTAAATAAGATTGTCAAATCTAACTGTAGATTTATTGAAATTCTATGGCTACAAACCACTGGTTTAATTATCTAAAATAATTGAAATTCTTAACAACTAGTTCTACAAAAAAACATAATCTATTTAAAATAGTCTTCAGATCTTGCTGGGGCGGGTATTAGCTCACTCCATTAACAGGTCTCAAACTCTCTTTTTTGACACCCTCAGCTAGTTCTCTAAAATCTTCACATAATCTTGTGAAACTTCAAATTCCTCCTTCCAAATTGCCACCCTCCTTTTCCATATCCCGATGTTGGATCTCTGCTCGAGTTCTAACCATGTCTATGTAAGCCTTTAACTCTGAGGTTGGGTTTTCCAGTGTAGGTTCCAATATACTTGGAGCCATGTACTCAACTTACCCTGTTTATTGCATGAAGTCCATGATGAATTCCTTAGTGGCTCTGAAATCCCCCACTCATCCATCTAAGTCTTCTACATCTGCAATGGGGCTCAGGACTCTTGTATCCCAAATGGCTTTGATGGCTCGCAGCTTGTTCACTTTGAAGGCTAAGGGAATGTTTAGATTATGATAATCAAGTGTAACTGAATCTAATGGGGGCTTGTGAGCAATATCTTAGATTAGTCCCAACTATCTGACCACGTAAATTGGGAAATAGCTAATGTATCTAGTAATACCTATTAGTGGGGCAGCAGTGAAATCGACGCATCCTAAAATAGCTTGTATGCAGTGATTCCACCTAGCAGTTCACAATATGTCCCTAAGGTAAACCTTTTGCATAATCTCCATCCATTAGTGAATCTAAAATCCTTCTGTCAACTGTATCTTGGTTGCAAAGTAGTATACCAGGTTAACTTGTGAAGCTAAAGATCTCCTAGCAAGATCCAATCCATAACTTTTAGTATGACTAGCAAACCATGCTATTAACAATGCCGGACAGCCTTTGAAGTTTCCCTTCCCTCTTTTTTTAGAAATCTCAAAGATCGGATCTGTTCAGCAAGTAAAGTTGGGATGTAGGACCGACCTGACAAGAACTGAGTTACTAATTCTACTACCCTAAAATGGACATGCAAAACTCCTACCGGAAATAGGATACTAACAAAAACTATTAAGATGTAGGCATTAACTCGATTTTGCTCCCAAGTTCGTTGGTCTCCTACAAAAATCTCTCAATTAGTTTAGTAGTTTACAGGTGTTCCAAACCAATTTCTAAGGGTTGAGATTCTCATGGACTTTCCATTGCATTGAGTAAAGGCCCGAGTTACTTGTGACCTTCTAACCCCCAATAGCTTGTAGAAGGTGCTTACTGGGCTAGCTTGTAGATATGGAATTATGATTCCTTTAGAATAGGGAGGAGCTTGTAGCAGCTGGGAATACTCTTCAATGGTCGAAGATAAAGTGTGTGGGCCAAAGTTGAATGCCACTAACTCTGGATCTCAAAAGTAGGTTAGGGCCCTCATGAGGTCCCAATCATATTAGACCTTGAGGAGTGAGAGGATTGGCCCCACTTTGACCTTGATGGTTTCTTGTTGCTCTAGGTTAAACTGTTGAAACCAGTTAGAAAGCGCATGCATAAACGGTAAAGGCTAGTTGACATAATTCTGGCTGATGTGGACGTGATCGTTGCTTGACCCAGAGTTGGCCATTCCTTCGTAATACATAAAATAAGAATTTTACAAAGAATACATATATAGTGACAAAACTTTACATCATCTAGAAAATCAATAAGTCTGCGTTTTATTAAAGTTGCACAATTTTTTAATCATGCATAGATGAGATGAATGCAAATTGGGTGGGTTCTAAAGGCCCTCAAGCTTTATGGCCTCCCTCATTTTTAAGGTAATGGGTTTTAGGCCACTTTGAAGCAAGAGTAGGGAAGCCTAATCGACCCTAGGAGATGATTACACCACATCACTTGAAGCCTATACAATGGCCTCCCTACTTGGGTTCTTAAGGTGACCTGGTTCTGACCACTTCTAACACATATATATGAATGATAATAATTCCCTCAAATATCATTATTAAGCTTGATGGGCCTAATGCTATTCCATCATGAAGCCCAATTAGTCTACATAAAAAGAGCTATTCATACAAGAAATCTACATAAGAAATTAATGCATGGTGAAGGAATTTATAAGAAGTTTTTAATTTTTGAAGAAGATAAAAATGGCTAGCCCACTAAAAAATTAGTTCCCCATTGGAGTCGCCAATTCTATTGAGCCTAATTTTGGATTTTTCCTTAATTAACCCATATTAAGTCCAATTTACTTAATACAAGTTACTCGATAGTAAAATTAAGGAAAAACTATATTTTTTGTTATTTTAAGAAAATTGGAGTCGCCATTAACCTAAATTGGAAAATAAGATAGGTTAAGGTTAATGAGGTGAATTAACCTTAACTAACTATTGGTCAACGGATTTTTTTTAAACAAATTTTAGAAAAATATTAATAAGAGAATTTAGACTCGGGGCTATCCTATGAGAACCTAAGTAGTTACCACTTGTTATCTTTTTCAAGAAAATGAATTAAAAACTTTTTACAAATTTCCTTCACCATCATATGTACAAGACATAATGTTTCCATATAAAGTATGAAAAAACATGAAAAAAATTTTAATCATTTTTTTATTATAAATTTTCTATTCTGATTTTAAAATAAAATAGAAGAGAATAAAAAAATTTCCATCTCTACTTGAATTAAAATCAAATTAAAAAATAAGATAGCATATTTTCATGTTTTTATATTATCAATTGAAAATTTAAAAGGATAAAATATTTTTTTGTAAATTTTTTATATGGTTAATTGAAGTTGGAAAAAGAGTAAAAAGTTTTTTTTTATTATTTTATATGTGGTTGCCCAGTAGGTGTCTACGTACCCGCTAATCAAGATCAAACCAACGTAGTTCTGTTTTTATAAAACTTTAGTGAATTAATTAATTTTAATTATGAAAACAGGTCGGATTTACGTTTATTATCATTTTAATTTTTTAAAGGAAAAAATTCTAAATCTAAACTTTTATTCTTCCATTTTGAAATACTAAAGACCTAACTTTTGAAAATACCAATTAAGGTTTTTTTATTTCATGAAAATCATTTTTCTAGGTAAGAATATATATATATATATAAGAGAGAGAGAGAGAGAGAGAATAAAACCATATCTTAAATAATAAATTATTTTAATTTTTATATCTTTATATTTATAAGCTAAGTGTTACTAATTATCAAAAAACTAATTTAGGAACCTAATCGTCTTTAGGCAACAGTTACACCGCAGCACCTAAGGCATATATAATGGTTCATCCTAATTATTTGATTTATTAATTTTCTTAACTTAAATTAATTAGGATAAAGTTACTAACCTAATTATATTCATACTATCATTATTATTATTTATTTATTTTTATTTTTTTGGACTTATTTTTATTTTTTATCAATTAGATATTAATGAAATTAAATAAACTAATCCATCTAAATTAATAATAATAATAACACTTACCTAGATACGGGTTAGTGTGGGTTTGTTGCGCGAGTCAAATTCGGGTCGAGTTGGGTTGGAAACCAAGTCAAACTTAAGTCAAGTCGAGTACGCTTGCGACAGCTTGGGGGGTCCTTGTCAGCGGCGCTCCATGAAGATTTGAGGTGGCTGAGTGGTGGTTCCTTAGGTTTTCGAGGGTATAAAAGACAATCTGAAGTCGTTTTTACCTAAAACTAGCCTAGGTGGTGGTTCAGAGGCAATCGACAGTGGCCGAACTCGCTTCTTCCAATCTACTCAATGAGTAAACGATTGAAGCAAAAGGTTACTCTTTCTAAAACTAAAGATCACTAGGAACCTATTGATACTAGTTTTGTGTTTTGGTTTCTTGGATAGAGCTAGTAATCTTAGAGAGAATTTTCGGCGTGGGTTTGAGGTTACTAGGGAAAGAAAGCTCGCCAGTTAGAGCTTATGAGAGTTTATTTTTTATGATTTTTTCCTCTACCGATTTCTAAGCATCCCCATGTATTTATAGGCGCCTCCATTGTTTCCAATAAGGTCAAAATAGGCACAAATTGGATTTGTGATATCCCATTGAAAACCTAAGCTTATCTTTTGATTTAATCCGTTTTTTGCTCAAGATTGATATTAATCTTTGTTTTTAGTTGGAATTATATTAGATTATGTCGAAAAACGAGTTCGTTTCGCATGGATTGTTCAAATCTATCTTCGTTCTTCCCTGCACGAGCTACGGCATTTGTCTGAGGAAGAAGATCATGTGCTCTATGCATGTCTCCTTTGGCTAATAGCGTGTTGCCACGTGATAGCTGGAAAGAAATAAAAAAGAATACAACATAAAGTGCCTCTAGCGAGATTCGAACCTACGATCCAAGAATCCCATGCATACACTTGAGTGCACACACAAACCAGCTAAGCCAACCCATTTCTCAATTTATTGTTGCAATTAATTTGTATTTAAGCTATCGGTCCTAATTAATTTTTATTGATTTGAGATATTTAGAGGCCTATGTTTCCTTAATTTTGTTGAAAATTTATTATTTTATTATTATTATTATTATTAATTATTATTATTATTATTAACTCGTAAACCAGGCCTTTTTTTAATTATTGCTATTATTTTTTATCATTTTTATTTATTTATTAAAAAATCTATATAAGGGACAAAAAATGGAGTATCTATATACACATATAAGAGAATCCCCAAAACATTAGTCCTTTATTTAATTTTCTTGATACATTGATGACACCTTTGAACATGATTTTAAGCAATCATTACATGCGAGATGTTTTTCCTAGTGATTGATGGGTGAAAGAAAAACTAATATATCTTGAAAAGCTCAAGTACGCAACAAACAAAGGCTGGATTAGTATAAAAAAAAATCATTTGATAAAAATCCTTCTTTTTATTATTTTTACTTAAGATTTGAGTAATGAAACAATTGTAGCATCTGATTACTAGTACTAGACACTACAAACCAAGAAAAACATAACAATTTTTTTTTTGTATCACATTTGGTATGTTTAGTATTGGATAAATATTTTTGTCATGTGCATTATTATTATTATGTGGAACTGTGCAGTGTTGTATTGACATAGAGATTTGTTTTTTAGCAAGCGATAGAAATGTCACAAATGAGTAGGGATATTTGGAGCATTTTTAGAAAACAATTTTTTGTCCTATGATGCAAATTTTGTACCATGTACCATATTTGACATGGTACAAATTTTAACCATTTTTTCTAGTAGTTTAACTCCTTTTTGTCTAGTATTTAAATCAACTTTTTAAACCAAACGCAAGACAAAAATTTTTATTCAGTTCAATACCTCAAAATATGAGAAACCAAACGCTACCAACGAGTTTAAATGTATATACTCCCCATTATGAGATAATCCTCGTATTTAGTCTTACACTACTTCCATCGAGTATCCATCATGTTTAAAAAGGTTTTACATGTTTTCATTTGCTTTAGTTTATACTCGACTCTTTTACCAAAACTACAGAAAGCATTAATCATGCGTCTTCCTCTAGGTCTCCCTTATGTCTCTCAATCTGTCTAGTAGCCGTTCACACGGATCATTCATGCCCTAAACATAGATCCTTCAAGCTCCTAAATATCTTCGTTCTCCATTACTTTTAAATAGACCCTAAAATTCCTAAAACTTTCGTTAAAAGACTAGGAAAAAGGTTTTCTAGTTTAAGCAAAAATTTAGAAGAATGCTTTTAAATAATGTCTTTTTTTTTTAAATTTACAAAATATCATATCCAAAAAATTATTTCAAAAAAAAGTTATAAAGATGCAAATCCAAAATGCGTCTTCAATGCTTTTTTTATCATTGAAAAAAAATTATGAAAAATCATGATTTTCACACCCCTTTATACTTTATTTTATAATATACGGAAAAAAAAAAAACTAATACTATGCGATTTGCTTTTCTAATTTTGAAAAGTCATAACTTTTCAATGATTAAAAAAAATTAGAACTAAAGGCACGAACCATGTTGGTGCCTTCAATCATGCCTTCAAGTACAAATTATACTAAAGACGCTTTTCGAGATTACATCTTCGTAACCTATTATTGGAATAATTTTTTCGGGTATGCTATTTCATAATTTTTTTTAAATACATTATTTAAGAGCATTCCTCCAACAATTTAGATAATATGCACATATTTTCCAAAAATGATTAGAAGTTAAAGATACGTTTAAAATTTAAGGAATGTACTTGTATATGATCAAATAATTTTATGGATATATTTGCAATTTAGGCTATCAAAAACACAATGTTCTAAGGAATAAGCATGCAATAGAGATAAGTCATGATAAGATAAAGCTTAAACTTTAAAAGGACTATCAACTTCCACAATTAATCTTAAACCAATAATTAGCTTTCTAAAAATAATCATTCCAAAATACGAGTATGATCATTAACCAAATTCGTCAAAAAATATTTTTTATTCAATTGATGCAAAATTCTATCTCAAAGATATTACCCAAAATTTCTGATTGAAAATGAATACGAGTTTGACTTAGTAAAAAAAGGGAGCAATATTAACATATTTAATCAACAATTTAGGATAAAGGGTCGAGAAAAATATTTTTCATTATGAAATAGTCAAAACGGCCCTTGATCATTTTTAGTTTAGCATGAATGACAATCACCATCATTGATTGTTGGTTGACTATTTTCACTATCTCTATAGCTTGATTTGCTAGCTTTTTTTTTTTTTTTACTGAAGTATTTTCAATGGGTCTCATCAATAAATAATTTTCTAGAAAGTTATTGAATATTTAAAAGAAAAACTTTGTATATCATGTACGACTAATTATACATTTTATAGAGTTTTTATTGATATTGATATGCAACAAATGCTCACATGGCATGTGTCAGCATTTTCCATTTTCAAAATTACTATTATAATATCTAGATGGAAGATTTCATCCTTGATAACGTAAGTGAATTGGAGGCTGTTAGGCCTCCACCTTGCTCTGTGTGTTTACTCATCAGTCAATCATAGGCTTAAAGTAATTATTGTACAATAATATGCCTGGTCAATATGAAAGCAAATGGTGCTTTCACTTTCTGCTGTAAGAGACAAAATGGGTCCAGGTGACACACAAAATCTAAATCTGAATGGAAGTGACAACAAGAAAAAGCAAACTAATTTGAAGAAATCGAAAGGGTGAGAAAGAGAGAGAGATAAAGACAAAGAAAACAGCTCACGCAACCATTGTCATTCAGTGGGCTACCTAGCTTTTCCTTATCTCCTTACAATTGTCATCATTTCTTCCTTTTATTATTTTCTATTTAAAATTCAAACGGAACATTTAAAATTTTAAATTATAACCTCACATTCCAATATATCCATTATTGATAAATTCTGAGCCACTATTAAAATATCAAAATCATCACCATTGATAATATTTTAATCCATATTATTAAAACTATATCTCAATAGTAGTTCAAAGTTTATGAATTTTAATATCAACATCAAAGCTTATGAAAGTTAATTATAATTTTTAAGGATTATTTGCATTTTTTTTTCCTTTTAAGGCAAAGATGTGTAATTATATAGATATATTAAAGTGGTATATATATCATATCATGAGCCAGCTGCCACCCATTGCCTGTGGGACTGTTGTTCATGCACGTGTAAAGCCTTTGGGGGTGGTCAAAAGTTGCTTTGCACCCGAATCCCTCATATCGATTGTGTCCAAAATAATCCGGTGCCTAAGAATGTGTAAAGCCATTAGCGGCCTACACTTTCCTCGAAAC
Organism: Laguncularia racemosa; assembly: GCA_037954665.1. NCBI lineage: Eukaryota > Viridiplantae > Streptophyta > Magnoliopsida > Myrtales > Combretaceae > Laguncularia > Laguncularia racemosa. The sequence continues at coordinate 3,395,774 of JBBMOL010000086.1, read as the reverse complement.
ATCACGAGATGTTAAAAAATTCGTAATAAAAGTAGATTTTATTATTATAACGATGATGATTGAATGAATTAGCTTTATTTTAGGTGTACTAAGCTAGAAATTATTTGATATTTATTATGCTTTGTACTTTTCATAAAACCGATCCAAATCCATAACATTTCGAACATTATTTTATACGTGTAGCAGGCATGTAATTTCATAGTTTTGGCGAATGTTCGGGCGGATATTTTATATATTTATCTTACTACTTTGGATCGATATCTTCAATTCATGTAATCCTATTGAACTGAGTAATATGCTGTTCATAATATATCTATATATGTATAAATGTGAATCTTTCCAGAAAACAATGGAGAAATTTTAATCTTCTCCTTTTTTGTTTTTTTTCTTTTTCTTATTAGTGTGTTGATTATTATCCAATATTATATCATTACATAAAACATACTTACACTTCCTATATCCATGCTTTCTAATATTGATTCCATTGTTTAACAAGAAAAAGTAAATGTATCATAAAATACTTTTTGTTAAATTTAGTTTCTTACTACATATAATATCACACATTTATTAATATTTTTTAAAAATATTTTATACTTTAATCAATAAAAAAGAATTAGATAATAATCATCATTTATTATATACGGTCTTATTTTATAATGATTATAGATGATATATAGGTTATTTATTATTAAAGTATTAATAATTTTTATAAAAATTATTGATATTTTTTTTCTTATTAATAATTTTTATTTTATTATAACTGAGGTGTCAAACATTGCAGCCCAAATTAATAGAGGCCCCTCTATCATCAATAGTCCAAATCGCAAAGGTCCTCTTTCCAACAAATTATTCCTTTTTCTGGAAAACGTTTCGAGCTTGAAACCTGAAATCAACTTTATTCCGATCTCTCGTACAACAGCCTAACCAAGGGTTAATCTCCTCTAACCGAAGGTTATCACGGGATAAATTAAGGTTGGTAGCCAAAAACCAGTCCTTTATTTATTTAATTTTTTAAATATAATTTCAAATTTAATCTACCTACAATTATAAAATCAGTATTTATATTATTTAATTTAAAAAATCTTGAACAATCAACTCTCTATTAATCATGGATTCTTTTTATTATTTTTTTCCTTTTCTTTTATAGATATGTTGGAAGAAGCAAACTTGCATTATTTTTTAATACTTTTATGCAACAATTTATTTCTTTCTTTTTCGATATTAATTATATATTTCCCATAACAAAAAGTATACAGAAATATAAAAAGTTTTATTTATTTAGAATTTTAACTAGTAACTCCTTAAACATTCACTAGCATTTTCCCTTAAGAAAATATGTTTGAAAATCAATTATCTAAAAGGAAAAACTTCCGTTCCATGCTTTTTTTTTCTTAAAAAAAAATAAAAATCCTTTGCTTTATTATATCTTCTAAATGATTTGCAAGGACGACTATCCAAAAATGGATGAACAATGTGCACAACTAGGTGCATGGGAAAATAATATTTCCAAATTTGAAACTAAATAGATCCAAGATGATGACAATCAATAAATAAATCCCAGAAGTTATTGTAATGAAAGTAAATGCTTCTCCCATACATTTGTCGTGATTTTTGTGATAGCAAGGTTGTTAGATTCCATGTACTGTACAGATCATCTTTGCTTTTAACATTTGTCATTTGCCAAGCCAAGGTAGAGACGTGACATATTTCGATAAACCCTAGACGATCTTGGATTCCTTATTCCTAGTAGGTTTCACTTTTCTAAATACCTTATTTTTAATTTTTATTATGAAAACTCAATTCTATAGAGTTATGAATTCTATAAATGTGGATCAAAGTTTTATAGATTTAATATGAGATAGAAAAAAAATTATAGTAAAAAATAGTTAGGTAAAGTTAAAATTATATTTATTAATTTATATATAAATAAAATTTAAAAATTAACATTATTATATAGTATAAAGTATATGTACTATGTAGATTAAAAATAAATATTATTAATGTATTATTATTTTATCAAGCTGCGTTTTCATTGAATTTTTTAAACGTCTTAAAACTCGAATTTAAACCCTATAAAATTTTAAATTATATCTTAAAACTCGAAAAAAATCTTACATAATATTATCCTGTAGGGTTTTTATCGAATTCAACTAATCAAGTGACGACTTATGCGGTTGCATCTCTACTTTGAAATTACTCTTATTTCTAGATTTATTTAAATTATTCTTCAAATCGCAAGGAAGTGTCGAAATTTAAATTCTCATCGTAAAAGTCATTCATTCGCTCATTAATTATATCCGAAAAGATATTCACTTATTGGTAATCCTCTATTTGCTTGTCCAACAAGATTATTATTATTATTATTATTATTATTATTATTATTATTATTATTATTTATTATTATTAATTGAGTGAAATCCGGTCAATGGAAAAAAGAAAGAAAGAAAGAAATTCTTTATTGCCCAAAAAAAGAAGGAAACCGTTACCTTTCCTCAGCTTTTTTCTAGAGGCATACTAGACATGTATATCGAGAGTAAAATTCACATAATTGAAGTTTTTATTTAAATAATAATAATAATTCCAGTTTTCCATTAAGATATCCTTACAGTTATTAATGTTATGAAAAAATCATGTAAGAAGACAGCATGGTAACTATTATTTATTAAAATATATTTGAATTTTTCTTTAATTCTATCTTTATATTAAAAAAATTATAAAATTATCTATATGAGCTTATGGTAGGATCTCAATACGGAAGTATCATTTATCTTATATTGCAATAATGCCTATCTAAATAATATGTCTCGAATCTCAAAATCAAGTATATAGAATTAAAAAAAAAGAAAGAAAGAAAAGACAAGCCTGTTTTTTTGCTTCATTGATCTTATATATTATCCTATTTTATATTAGATAGGTATATAAAGATATAAACTGTAGTCATATTATCTATAGTAATTATCTATACTAATTAATAAAGACAGCATGTGATGAGCTCACGACATAAATATATTTCAGATTTGTTTCCTCATTTTTTCCCCTTAATTCTCATAAGCTTAGAATATCAAAGAAAATGTTTCCAAGAGGATAATTGGGTTGTGTTATTTTTGAGGAAATTACCTATTTAAATGTGAAAATCTATAGTAATTTCGTACCATAGATGCCTTGTCGAACTAGTTGTAAAAGATGATCCAAAGTAAAACAACGTGAAATTTTGAAAAGAGGCAAAAACCATGGACGCGCAGAAAATACACACAAGGTTACTAATAAGGATAAGACTAACATTTATTAAATCCCAAATTAGAAAACGGATTGAAGGCTTTGTTATATATTATTTTCCAAGTAGAAATATTGTTGATAGTGATTTTTAAATGGACCTCTAGTTGATTGCAATGTCCACTTTATCTTGATTCAAGGTTTTTAAATCCATCCACAACTCTCTCTCTCTAACAATAAGTTTGTAGGCCCAAAAGGATTACATCTTCACAAGATTATTGAAAAGTCATAATTGATCTTAATGTTGGAGGAGCCCATCAGATTTCACATATAGCCGTGGGTACTTGATGTCTTTAGGTTTAAAGATATGAGCAAAAGTTAGTTAATTATCTATCCTTAAGAACTCATATAAGTTAAAAGGACCTTATCAAGATAGTAAATTAAACACATAACTTTATTTCTCTTTGAATGTATTGTTATGATCTCTCTATGCTTTTATACCTCACTGACTTAAGCATCATAATAACAACATTGGAATTTCCTTAGGCGTCTTTCATTAGTTTACATGCATTCTAACTATAGACCAAGTCTTCGAAAGGCCCAATAAAGGAGCTAAATAGGGGCCCCGTGAAGCCTCGACAAATATTATCCTTTATCCTCTCCTAAATGAATGCATATATTTGCTAAAAAATTTCCATATGGTGTTATATGGCTAAAGGATTTATTATCTTTTATTCATTTTACTGCTGTTAATATTAAATATGTCTATTAAAAACTAAAAAAGAAAAATAATAATAAGTATTTTAAGATTTTCTTTCTTATGCTCCCTTCTTGCCCTATCTTCTAGTAATTCTTGATATAATCAATCCTAAAACTTACAATAATTAATTGTTTATGAGAAAACTCAATATTGATAAATATATGAAAAATTTTGTGTCAAACTTTCCTTAATAAAGGGTTTGCTTTACTTTGTTTGTTTGTTTTTAATCATTTTAGTATTTTTTAATTATTTATTCAAATTGTATATTTACCAAAAATAAAGTACCAAAAAAATGAATATATATATACTTCTTATAAAATTTAATACATAACAAATCTCTATAGGGACTAATCTACCATTTGCTTCATTCATTTTTACAAAAATACTAATTAAAATTTCTTTTATCAATTTATAAAATATATTTTTTAATGCTTTTCTCTTAAAAATATATAAATGTTTACTTGTCAATTCTAATTGTCTAATCACTATATTTATTATAATTAAATAAATAGGATATAAATATGACATTTTTTGAAATGTTAAATTTCAAAATATAAATCAGATGTATAATAAATATAAATAAGATAACAAAAGGACAATGCAAAATCCCAAACAAGCTCTAAAGGGATGTATGATCACTTTGTTGCCATTAATTTTTCATATTTGAAAGGTAATTAAATCAACAAAAATCAAATTAAAAAATTAAGATATTAAAAGAATTTCATAAGTACATACAACAAATGTACAACAACCAACATTTTTTTTTATTACATAAGAAGAGAGAGAATTTGAACGAATATGGATATTAGTGTTTATATAATTAGGTTATAAAATTTTTTATTGTTTCGTTTATAATTTTAATAAAATTGATATAATTTTCATAATTATTATTAATTTATATATAAAAATATAGATTTAATATTAATTAATAATTATAAGATTGAACACTGAATCAATTCTAATAAAATAATAGATCGAATGTACAAGGTCCTACATTTAATCGAAATATACATGATATTTTTACAGAAAATTCGAGGGTAAACACTTAAATGTTGTTTTTTTTTTATAAAAAAATTTGTGAAGTAATATATTCAAAAAAAATATTTTAAAAATAAATTACAAAAACATAGATCCGATCTGTGCTTTCATTGCATTGAAGGTGTAAACCCTATTCGCGCCTTCAGTATAATTGTACCGAATATGTAAACTATATTAACATCTTCAATATAATTATGTTGAAAGTGCACATCTTTATAACTTATTATTTTTGAAATAGTTTTTTTATATATTTTTTATTTTGTGAATCTTAAAAAAAGAAAAACAATATTTAAGTGCATGTTCCTAAAATTCGTTCTATTACTTTTATTATTTTTTTAATTTCACTACCTATTTTACCGTTTTAGCCAGACGATGTTTGTGAACGCCGCTGCCAACACGCGTCTCGCTTTCGCCTCCTCCCTATATAAACAACCTCAAGCCAATCTTTGTTTCCTCACAAACCGAAAGCAAGAGAAAGCCCTAAACACAAAGCTCTCTCCTTTATTTTCTCTCCGTCTCTGGGAAGTTCTAGCATTCGCCGTCATTATAGAACAATTCCCATAGTTTCAGATTTCCTTCGTTGATTTCTTGCCAATTAATCTTCCATCATTTTAAGTAATCCCAATTCGTAATTTTCCGATCCATCTATCGTGTAATTTTCTTGGCATTACTTTTGTAAGAAGACATGACTTTCGTTGTTCTTTTGATTCCTCTAACGTTGTGTGTGTGTGTGTGTGTTTTTTTTTTTTTTGATGTTTAGGGTTTTGATTAGATCAAAGTTTGAGAGGGCTTTTGTTGGTTGCACATACATATTAGAAGAAAATTATATATTTGTAAGTACTTTTGTTGATTGAATCTATATATTTTTCTGCTTTATATGTGAAAGATTGCTTTTTTGAATCATGTTTTTAGATTTAGATTATGATGGGTTATTAGGTCATCGGTTTAAGACTATCATGCTTTATATAAATTGAATATTGCTTTCTTTTTGTGTTTGGTTTAGTATGTCGCGAATTACATGCCAATAGGTTTAGGTTATTTCAGTTGATTGTAACATTCATGTTTTTAGGTTTATATTCATGGGCTTTAGACCTAAATTATATTAATTATCTAGGATTATCGAAAAACGGTAAAGGTTGCTCCTTTTGGGCTTGAATCATCGTGATTTATCCTGTAATTAGGTTTAGTTTGTTATGAGCTTTCTAATTGTGAAGAAGAATGCTTCTTTGATGTGTCTTTTTTTTCTTTTGTTTATGTTATCATAGATTACGTTATGATGATAAAAACTCTTACCTTTGATATACTTCTGGGTGTAGATCATCATGGGTTTTTGTGTAATTGTGATTAGGCTATCCGCGATTGTCTAAAAATGATAAAGACGGCTTCTTTTTGATGTTTGATGTAGGATTACGATGGATGATGTCAAATTTTATGTTTTTAAGATTAGATTATCATTGATTATGACGTAACTAAGGAATTATCATGCTTGTGCTCTGGGATCCCGTGGTTTTTGTAGGTGTCTAATCTTGATAAAGATAATCTTTTATCGTGTTTATGGGTTTCGGTTATATTGGAATATTTAAACAAGGCTCTTTATAGCCCTCTGTCATACCTTTTAGGTTGCTTGATCCAAGTGTATTTGCTCTGCTATGGTGGATCTATTTTGTTTACGGATGTAGTCTATGTATATCCATTAGCAAGCTGCACTAATACCGCCTATGCTTGATACACCCCTGCTATTTTTTTCAACTTTTTCTTCACTTTGATAATACCTTAGTAGTAGTTGGTTTTCACCTTCTTAGTTTGTGAACATCATCGCCTGATTTTGATTTCCTGCATTTGTTTGTTGAGCAGGCAGGACTGAATGATCTAATGGAGACTAAAGGTGGGAAGAAGAAGTCTAGCAGTAGTAAATCCTTATTCTACGAAGCTCCTCTTGGTTACAGCATTGAAGACGTCCGACCCCACGGTGGAATCAAGAAATTCAGATCTGCTGCATACTCTAACGTGAGTTCCATTGCTGTAGCTTATTATGATGTTTTTTGGGTTAACACTGCTGCTTCATATATCTGACCTTGTGTACTCTCTTTGTGCAGTGCGTCCGCAAGCCATCCTGAGACCGTCTAAGTAGTTCAATAGCCCCTTTGTAGTTTTAGCAATAATAAACCTTCCTTCTGTTCTTTTCTACTTCCCTCGTCAAATCTCGTTCTCCTGTAACTTCTTTCGGTTAGTAGCAACACATTCCTTTCATCTGAAGGCTCGGCAAGATGGCCTTGCCAGTTTCTGCAATTGGATTCGAAGGATATGAGAAAAGGCTCGAGGTGACGTTTTTTGAGCCGGGCCTGTTTGCTGATCCTAATGGGCATGGCCTCCGTGCACTGTCCAAAGGACAATTGGATGAAATCCTGAAACCTGCTGAGTGCACGATTGTTTCTTCGCTGTCGAACGATTATCTCGACTCATATGTTCTGTCAGAGTCCAGCTTGTTTATCTACCCATACAAGCTTATCATCAAAACATGCGGGACAACCAAGTTGCTTCTTTCGATTCCGGCTATACTTCAGCTGGCTGATTCTCTGTCACTCTCTGTCAAATCGGTGAAGTATACTCGAGGAAGCTTTATATTTCCTGGTGCCCAGTCATTTCCGCACCGTAGCTTTTCCGAGGAAGTAGCTGTACTGGATCGTCACTTTGGACACCTTGGCTCAGGCAGTAAGGCTCATTTGATGGGTGATCCCAACAAGACACAGAAATGGCATGTCTATACTGCTTCCGCCAAGATCAAGAGCCATTCTGAGCCTATCCATACTCTTGAGATGTGCATGACTGGTCTGGATCATGAAAAGGCATCCGTCTTTTTCAAAGCGAATGCTCCTTCTGCAGCAGAAATGACCAATGCTTCTGGCATCAGAAAAATTCTTCCCAAGTCTGAGATATGTGATTTTGATTTCGAGCCTTGTGGCTACTCCATGAATTCTATTGAAGAGGATGCGATTTCTACTATTCATGTCACTCCGGAGGACGGATTTAGCTATGCTAGTTTTGAAGCTGTTGGATATGATCTTAAAATGGAGAATAACTTGGCTCGGCTTATTGAGAGAGTTTTGGATTGCTTCCAGCCAACTGAATTCTCTGTCGCTCTACATACCGATTCTGTCAACGAAGATCTGAAGTCGATTTTCCCGCTTAATCTGAAGGGTTACAAAGCTGAAGAGGCAGGTCATGAAGTTCTTGGTTCATGCGGGTTGCTTACCTATGTCTCGTTTGCTAGGTCCGAGGGTTGCAACTCTCCTAAGTCAATCCTGAAATGCTTCTGGAGTGAGGACGAGAAAGACGAGGAAGTTGAAGAGAAATAGCTGGGGATTATAAACTATTTTTCTTCCTTTTACTATCATATATATTTTTTTTCGAATGAAGTTTTGGGGGTTATGTCGTCTGAGCAAAGTAATAGTAAGCGTTTGTGTCCGCCTTTAGTTTATGTCGTCGGCTGCTATGCAGCGAGTCTATCCGTTTATTGAGCACTAGTGCTCTTGGTTTTAAGTCCTATATGATGTTTGAGTCCCGATATGGAGTGTGTTAAAGTCATACTCATATCGTTGTTATGTCATTATAAATAAGTATTTGCATTTGATTTGGTTCATTGAGCCCATCCATCCATTCTTGTGGCCAAATTTGCTTGTATGCTATGTTTTTTGGTGATTGATGGTGCTTATTGGTGTATGAAAAGACGAGTATAAAGTGGTGGTTTATTCGTGAATGACCCACTAAGTTGGTTGTTTAAAAACGCTTTGTACAAATTTGAAATACTAGACTGCCTGAAATGATCCCAAATGGGGTCGGTTAGACGTTTGGAATAGTCGGTTTCGAGGTTAAATTTATTGCCTGTGGCCCCTACTACGCTTGTGCTTGTACGAAAAATGTTCCAAGGAAAGATCCGTGTGATGTCTTCCCTAGCTGATGGATCTTGCCCTTGCCCATTGTTGAATTGAAAGTCTAATGTTCATTGATTAGGAAGGTGTGGATGGGGACAATCAAAAGAGGACTTGGAAGACATCTGTTTGTCAATGTTGTCCAACTTTCATAGAAAATATGGCAGCGTGCAATATGCATAAAGCTGATTATGCCAATGTTGACCAACTTTCATAGAAAATACGGCAGTATGCAACATGCATGCATACGAGGTGGCATTTTAATGGACTTCACTTAGTTTGTTGGATGGAATAAAATAGAAATAAAATTATAATATTTAAGAGAATATATATATATATATATATATTATGTTTTATTTGAAATTTTATATATAGATATGAAAATGTATTAAGAAAAATAAAAAATAGTTTTTTTTAGGAATTTTAATCTCTTATTTTATAGTAACAATAATTTTATAAAATAGCAATATAATAACAAATCTATATATAAAAAATTATTATTTTATTTCACTTATGAAATCCATTATCCTTATTTTCGTAAAATCCATTAATTTATTTGTGAACATCTTAATACTTTGTCTTATTCCTACAAGATGAGATGATATTTTAGGGAACCAAGCATTGCAATAGCTATTTCTTTGTTATAGCTTTGCATGTAAACCAAAGAATGAGATGCATATGTATGTTGGCCGAAAAAAAAAAAGAAAAAAAGAGTGATGCATATCTATATACCTAGCAATAGTTATTTCCTAGTCACACTTAATTTCTACAAATCAGACGTCGTGATAGAACAAAAAGCACACCACCACCGAAGGGATGCATCGGGTTGCGAGTGTGGATGGAATCGAATAGACTGAAGCTAAATAACATACACTTTGAAACGGATTAAACAAGTCAAAATATTAGACCAGCGTAATCCAAAAAATACGGCAATATAATGTGGACAATAAAAGGTTGGATAAATAAACTTGTTCATAATAAAAAGTAAAGCCAACATAAGATAAGTACGAGATCCCTCGATCATTCTACTGCTCAAGTTTTGGGGATGCAATGTCACGTGTTAACTAAAATAGATTATCTTATATGGTCGAAACAGAAGCGATTCGCAACTTAAAAAATTATATATATTATTACTAGTTAAGCAATGTATAGAAAGGAATTCCATAGATATGTGAACTGATCTTGTAAGTGTACATGAGTTATATCTACTTACAAGATACTTGATTTTTTTTTTTTAATTCACTTAAATTCAATTTGATAACAATTAACTTGAATTTGAGCTACTTCAAGTAGTATTATTGAGTTGAACTTCAGTTTTATAATATTTTGCTTGACTAACTTATAAATTTAATCGAGTTTAAATCAAGATTGAATGTTAGTCATGTTTGAGTCAAGTTTAGATATTAATATTATTTTAATTAGAATAAAATTATTCTTTTAGATAGACTAAGACAAGGTTAATTGAGTTGAGTTAAGTTGAGTGATTTAAGCATCATTTGGATTGAACTATTGCTCAAAATTCCAAACTCAATCGAGTTAGAGTCAAGCTTAAGCTTGAAATCTACATTGTATTCTCTAGACTTAACTCAACAACAATTGACTTTACCTACTTGGTGCATTGAGACCCTTGGTCAGTTTTTTTTTTTTTTTTATTATTATTGGTGGGTAGGGTTATGAATTAGTTGGGCTGAAACGATACTCAAGCTTAAGTCAAACTTAATCGATCTTATAATTTTGAACTTAAGATTGAGCTTAAGTCAAAGTGATATTCAATGAGCTCTAACTTGATTCATTAAGCTCTCACCACTCGATTGTCTAAGAAAGTATTATTATTTTAATTAAAATAAAAGTGAATTCTATATTAATTTGAATTTAATTAATATTAATTTCAACTCAAGTTCAATTAAAATAGTGAAATTGTTAAGCTCAACATCACAAAGTTCAAGCTACATTTAATGAACTTTTCAAATAATTTGAGGCTGACCTTGATTTAATTATTTTTGAATTAAAATAGAGTAAATATCTAGTTAAATTCAAATAGTTTTAAAATAGCTTTATCTCATTTACATGCGCACCCCCAGGCATCCCTATTCCTGGAATTTTGAGGGCGTATTGCACGCCTTCTTGCGCGAGGGCGTGCTAGAAGTCTCCAAGCCAGTTCCAGAATAAGAATAAGTATACAATATAATCTTTAGCAATAGTGCGTTTCGTATTCTCTTCCTTTCAGAATGGTGATTTTGGAGTTTAAGAGAAGCATATGCTTAATCAACGGTACTAATTCATCCACGTTGATTGTTGGAATAAAGAAATAAAGCAGGCGGAATAAAGATCAACATTTAGGAAGGGGGAAACTACTACCCGTGATATATGGTCGATATTCGTTATTCAAACACATCGTCCCAGAAGTGAAAAAACACTCATTAAAAGTGGGACTGAGATGCTATGTATAATATTTAATGGATGATTAAATTAGAAATAAACACGTAATTCATTAAGATAGAATCGCTATCACAAGTAACTATAAGTATTTTGTTATATCAAATTTTTATTTATTATTACACCTTACAATGCAATTGATGTATTGATGTCCCTTTTCATCATTAATGTGGTAGATTATCCCCAATTGCATAATTTTTTTTTTTTTTAAATTTCTTTTGTTAACAACGTAGCTTATTTGACTATTCGTTAGATGAATGTGCGATTTCTTTCCTTTCACCAAATGCAAGGAAAAATACACTTGGCTTAAGCCAATATAGAGAGCAATGATTATCATAAATAAATATTGAGATGGTAAGAATACCGATAAAATGTAAATTTATATATGTTTATATATTTTTTGTTTTATTTTAGTTTTTACACTTATGTATATGTGAGGGTGTTCATTCAAGTGCGAAGTCACGCGAGTGCTGCGTGAAAATACGCTATACGTGACCTAATAAGGAAGTGATACGTATCAGAATGATTAGGGGGCTGATTGAGACGGGAATGACAAATAGGCATTTAGCAACTTGACCTAACAACGCTAGTTGAGATAATAAATACTTAATGGGATCTGAATGTGTGATGAGATTGACCTTATGTGCTAAGAAATAATGTCGTAATTTTTGCGAGGGAAATACTAGTGCAAAACGGTGCTTTTCACAAGTTGAGTAGTTGATCTCGCTCCCTTGAAAGGTTCGACTCAAATAGTAAATTGGTCTTTCTTACTCATCTATTTCTTGTGCCAACAAGGCCCCAATTGATTTATCGGTGGAGGTAAGGTACAAGATCAATGATAATCCCTTCATTGGCATTGTCATAGTTTAAAGGGAGGTCAAGAACTTCTTAATCTTCTCAATTGCTTCTTCATGCATTTCCCTTTACTCAAATGATGTGCCTTGGATCTAAATGCAAGAACACAAAGCCAATTGAAGAATCAATCCAACCAAGTCCACAAAATGGCGTGATACCAATAATCATGTTAACCCTAATTGCGTGAATCAAGTTATTATAATACCAAATTATGATGGGGATCACTTGCAATTGTAAGATATATAAAGGACAACACAATGATGAACCGATATACCAAATTATTGGTGGAGGTAAGGTACAAGATCAATGGTAATCCCTTCACTAACATTGTCATAGTTTGAAAGGAGGTCATGATCTTCTTAATCTTCTCAATCGCTTCTTCATGCATTTCCCTTCACTCAAATGGGACACCTTTATTCATAAGTTGATACAAAGGATATGAAACCTCTGTTAATGTTAGCATGAATCTCCTAATATAGGAGACTTTACCTATGAGAGTTTTCAACTCCTTTGGAGTAGTGGGTGATGGTATAGATAGTATAGCTTAGATTTTTGCTAGATTGGCATTTATTTCTTTTCTATAAACTACAAATCCCAAAAACTTCCTTGAAGCCACACCAAATACTCACTTTAGAGGATTTATGCAGAGTTTGTATAGCCGACACCACTTAAAAACCTTTTGTAAGTGGACTAAGTGATCAGGTGCTCTCTTTAACTTGATGATAATATCATTAACATAGTCCTCAATGAAATCATACATCATATCATGAAATATGATAGTCATAGCCCTTTGTGAGGTTGCTCTCGCATTCTTGACTCCAAAAGGCATGATAGTGTAGTAAAAATTTCCCACTAGCGTTCTGAATGCAATATGCTCAATATCTCTAATAGCCATTTTGATTTGATTATAGCCACTAAAACCATTCATGAATGAAAGTAACTCGTACCTTGCAATTACATCCACTAATGTATCAATATTTGGTAAAGGAAAGTCATCTTTTAGATAAGCCTTGTTTAAATCTTGAAAATCGATGTAGACATGTATTTAACCATTCTTCTTTTTCACTAGCACAACATTAGCTAACCACTTAAGATGTTCAACCGACTTGATAAAATTAGCACAAAGCAACTTTTCAATCTCATACACCACCAAACTAGGATCGAGCTTAGGCATTTCCTTATATGTCCATGCAAACACATCTTTGTACTCCTTTAACAACTTTATAAGGGGAGCCTTATCTCATGTAATAGGCCTTTGCTAATGAAGATTAGCCTCGGTGAATCTCTAGGTTGTGTTAGATCCAATTCTTCTATCTCTTCGGCGTGAGGTTTTATTTGATCCTATAATTGATGTGTGGTAGGCTAGACGTCTTGGAGTTATATTGGATTTGATGAGGATAAGTATACCTCATCAAACCCCTATAACCGTCATAAGTGTTACATTGTTCACTCGTCCTCCCTAACGTAACTTTCAATTTCAATTGGTTTCTTATTCTTCTTTCTACCTCCACGACACCCATGCATTTTCCTCTTCTTTTGCTGGCCTTCTTAAATCTTGCCCCACGTAGATAATGGAATACCAACAAGCCTTGCAATAGCTATCTCTCCTTCTTCAACAAACTCATCAAAGAAGGTTGACTGTATGAAATACGATTTGTCATTCTCAAAGGGATTCTTAATAGCGGAGATAAACACATCCTTCTCTTTCCAAATGCCCTTGATACATTGATATAATGTTAAATGAATCAAGTTGTGATCATGCAGCCATTTTCTTTCCATAAGAAAGTGGTAGGATACAGGCGCATCGATCACATGGAAAGTCATAGAATCGTAGATGGGACCAACCTTGAGGTTTATATTAACTTGTCTTAATATATTTGTAGGAGAATGACTGAAGCCATTCACCGAGATAGGTGGTCTCACAAGTCTTCAAATATCAATTCTAACAGCTCAAAAGATGGACATTGGCATGATACTCAAAGAAGAACTAGCGTCAATGACTATCCTCTTCACTGAATAGCCATTAAGTATACCTTCAACATACAAAGGAAGGTTATGATTTGAACCCTTGACACACATGTCAGCTTCAGTGAATAAGATTGTATTTTCATGAGCATGAGTCATTCTTCTCACAGGTTACGCTATATTACACGTGGCATATTGATCTTCTAAGATCTGCATGAGTGTAGTAGCTGCTACAAGCTTAGCCCTCTCTTTCAACCCAATAAGGTTTAAGAAATTTGTGAAACTTGATGTCTTTATAAGTGCTATAATAGCAGGAGGGCACTCATCTTCCTCAACTCGAACCCGTTTTCCCTTTTCCTTATTTTCTTCGATGGATGACTCATCATTTGTTTCCATAGTAGTAGAGTAATGAGCAATGTCATTCACCACTCTACGTTGATTGTTATGGGCTAGAAGAGGTTTGTTATGAATATTGTTATCTTCAATAATAAGCTCCCCAATCGGTACCCTCCTATTAAATATCTTTTTCAAAGTAAAATAATCTTTAGTAGAATGACCTACAATTCTATGAAATCTGTAGAACTTTGGATCATTCCTCTCTTCAAGAGTAGGAAGACTCTCAACTCTTGGGAGCTTGATATTTCCATCTCGAAGCCATATGTCAAGCATTGCATTCACCTTGCTCATTGGGCATGGGTACGCTGAACTTTCAAACTTGGACTTTGCCATTCTAGGTTTTTTTCTTACCTTAGGATCCTCCCCTTGAATAGAATTCATGGATGGCCCTTGTTTATTGAACCTCGTATGTTTGCTCCTTTGTCTCATAACTGAGTTATTAATTTGTCGCACATTTTCAACCAATGTTGCAAACGAAACCAAAGATAAATTCTTTAAGTAAACGACATACTCAGTAAACATCCCTTGTATGCAAATCTTTACCAATTCCCTCTTATCACAAATATCCTAGATATCAAGAGACCACTCTCTAAGCCTCTCAATATAATCCATAAGGTCTTCTCTAGACTTTTGGTGAATTCTTCCCATGTCAATGAGGGTCACCCTTTCTTTAGTTGAGAAAATATTTTCTAGAAGCATCTTGCACATGTTCCCCCATGAGTCTATTGACCCTAGAGGAAGATTAACATACCATGTATATGCCTTCTTAGTGAAAGACTTGGAGAATTTCTTAAGTTTCAAGTCATCATCCAGTCTATAGACTTCCAGCATCTCAATGAACTTCAGTAAATGCTCCTTGGCACTTCCCTTCTTGCCATTAAAGATAATGAATTTAGGACTCACATAGTCCTTTGGATAGGCTTGTAGTGAATAAAGCTTTGTAGTGATATGCTGATGATAAAGGAACTTTAATTCTGGAATCCCTATGATGGACTTCATTTGTATTTTATAACAAATGTAACCCTCGAATGGAGGCTCTAAGATCTATTGGTGTGATAAGGATAGGGTTAGGGTGATTCAGGTGTTCAACAATAGTAACGCGTAGGGTATTGTGTAAAGATGAAGGGTCCCTAATTTGAATCCCTGCTTCCTTTGCCACAACATCCAGGTGTTGTGCAGGTGTAGGTTCTTGAGCTAGAACTTGCTCTTCAGTTGTTGCTTGGTCATTAGCAATAGGAGGTTTAGCTTGTTGAGTTGCTTGAGGAGCGTGCTGTGATGCAACATGTATAAGATTTGGCAAGGCCGTACCTTGATGCGCATTAGCAACGGTGGCCATAACAAGCATTAACTGAGCCATCATAGTAATAAAGAGGTCCATCTTCCTATTGTTCTCTTGGATCGCCTACATGACTTGGGTATTATTAGGTGCACCATCTGGTGTAGTATTTCCTTGATTTGCGACACTAAAGGTAGGTGTGATTTGTTTAGTAGTTTCAACATTGGTGTTTAATTTTTTATTGTTTCCATCAGTAGAGTGGAGCATCCTTCTCCTTAGAGGTGCCATGTTATCAACTTCCTCGATCCCAGCGGAGTCGCCAAACAAATGTAGGGGTATTGGTTCGAGTGTTGGGTTATGCTTGTGCTACGTAGAAACGCACTATACATGGCCTAATGAGGAAGTGATACGTATAAATATGATCAGGGGGGTGATTAAGATGGGGATGAGGAGTAAGCAGTCTAAGACAAGGCTCGACTCTATGGTGACATGTGTATTTTGCGAGTGAATGTAGGAGTATTATGGTTTTAGTCTTCTAAGGAAAATTTTGGTAGAGTAGCAGCATGCTTTCAAAAAAAAAAAAAAAAAAAAGGTTCCCTTTTGGATAAGGAGTTATAGGATATCTATAATGTTTGATTATGAATCTCGTTCATCGGATGGTGATGACGATCAACGGTTCTGAGCAAATGAGGCCCTATATAGGCTTTGTATGGGTCTAGGCCCATTAGAGGTCTTTAGTGTGTGTGTGTATGTGTGTGTGAGCCTTATTGAGAAAAATTGGTTCGAACGGGTTGATCCAACGGACCTTACCCAAAGCCTACCATGTCAAATCTCCCATAATCATCCTAAAACATGAACTTCACTTTTTAGGCCCTATTACCTTGGCGCAAAGAGTTAAATTCATTAAAGTAATAGACTATAAGCCCATGAATTAGATTTAGCTCACTATAGTCTATATTTTGCCATCATTAAATGTAAGTACAATTCAAGCCTAGTCCAACATGCTTGTAGATGATGACACATGTCTTTAGTCCAACTTATCTCTAATTGTGTGCCTCATAAAATTTTGGATTATAAATACAAAGACATTCACAAAATGAAAGTAGGGATTTATGCATGCACTAAAGTACATGTAGGGAGACAAGGTTTTGGAGAATTTGACAATAGCGGTTAAAGACTTTTCTTTAACTTTTTTTTTGTGTTCTTTTCATGAATATAAGTAGTTAAATTTCTTCTAATTAAAAGATAATTATAAGTTTTGATTCTTTAAGAATTGTGGTATCTAATTATTTTACATTGTTGTTTTCTTTATCTTGAGTATTTATATATCTTCTAGATTTCTTCATATTATTGTTATATTTGATTCAAAATAGGGTTCCTTTGTTCAATTATCAAAACAATATATTGCTAATTAGAAGGTTAAATTCATAATTGTTTAATCGTTTTGATGTTTATGGTAAAATAATGTAGTTGATTATAAGAAAAATAATTAATTTAGGTTATGAAGCTACATAATCTAATTTAAATAGATTGAACTTGTGATATGTTGGCTAGAGTTGGTGATGTCACTAATTTCCAATGCTATTGACAAATTAAATCTTAAAAGCTTGATTAAGGTTATTTAGTTAATAAGAGAAATAGGCAAAAACTTGTTTTGATTATTGAAAAAGCAAGGAGAGATAGGTTATTAGAGCTTGTTAATAGTCATAACTAATTTATTTGAGATAAAGAAAAATTACTTTTTCATCAATGATCAATTTTGTGAGTCAAAATAGTGGTTAAACCTTTGGTTAGATGCTTGTTATTATTTATTTTTTCTTTTAAGTTGTATTACCTATTATTGATAGATTATTTTTAAAATTTAGATTACTTTATTTTAGTTCTATTATTTTTATTTTTATTATTTTTAAAACCCCCATCTTCACTTTGTTTTAATTCGTTACTCTTTAAAAAATAAATTTTACCAATCTCTATAGATATGATCCATTCACCGCTATGTATAATACAATTCATGATTTAGAGTAGGAAATTGTTTTTGTTGGATTTGACTTCGATCAAATATGTTCACCAATGGTTGGAAAATGTTTAGCGCTTTGAACCACGTTGCCAACTCCGACTAAGGTGTTGTAATTGGAGAGCTTTCTGTTGATTTATTAGCAGTATTATGAGTTAAAAGGATAAAAATAAAAGATAAAGAAACTGATGGATACACACCTATTATGCATATGCGTAAAATATTTTTTTCAGCACTGTTGTATTATAACTCTTACCAATTGTTTTGTAACAATTGAGTACAAGAAGTCAACAAACTAAAGTAAAAGGGAAAGAGAACAAGGAAGAAGTAGCATAAAAAAAAAAAAGCACATTTTTTTTAAAAAAAATTGAATCATTTTGCATGAAAATTATGACTTTATAAGATATCGATAAGACATGATTTCAATTTTTAGCAATATGTATATAAGCATTTTTTTCAAGAGTTATACCCTCTTGTATTAAGTTATATCTGTTAGAGAGTGGGAGCAAAATATATAGGAAAAAGCTTGCAAATATATATATATATAATGTAGAGCGAACTTTATTGATGCGAATCTTTATGTCATGTTGCGTTAAGATATCCAATGCTTATAATTGTTTAAGTTCAATCACTTGTATAGAATGATGGATCTTTCAAATGAAACTTTTGAAATTTCCAAATAAAAGAGAAGATGTATGATTAATCAATTCGCATTTCATTTGCTATTCTTTTTTATATACTGGCCTATATATCACTTTCACAGTGGGGTTATGAAAAAGAAAGGAAAAAAAAAATCCAAATGACTTTGTAAAAACACATAATATTTTATAATAGCATATTTGATATGCAAGAATAAATCTAAAATAGAATCACGATTTTAAGATCTAAGTGAAATTGGGATTTTTATGAAATCTTAAAGTAGAATTTTGATTCTTAAACTTGATAAGAGGAATTGCGATTTTATTCCATTCCATTCTTTTACATTTTATTTTATTTCATACCAGTTTATTAAAAAATATTTCTACATACTAAACATGAAATAATTAGTTATTTATATTATTCATGATAATAAATGCATGAAAAAGTACCGGTTTTTACTTGCAGGGAGACTATTTTTGATCAAATCAAAAGGCTAATGTTTTATTACATTTTATTCTCTTCTTCTTTTTCTTCTTCTTTATTGCTTACTTATCAACTTAATAAATATAGCAAATAATGCACCTTAAGGTAGAAAAATAACCCTTTCAACCTAACCCAATTCAAGTGGCTATAAATTCTCCGAACAAAGACTATAACTATTGATCCGACATGTGTTTGTCCTAACAGATGAAGGAAGCTAAATTTTCTCAATTGTAATAAATCAGGCCACTAAATGTGTCTGGCCATGAATTGTCCTTAAAGTACTATAAATACTTGCCCCAAAATGAGATTATCCATAAGCCAAAAGAGTTTTCAGTCCGTAAGTGTGAAGTAAAAAGAAAAAGAAAAAAGAAAATAAAAATACAACTTTCACCTTTCTGTTTAGTTTAAGAATTCAAAAAAGCAGATATGGATAACTCTCAAACTCAATCTCAGAGTATGGGCTACCGCGCTGGAGAGGCCAAGGGAATGGCTCAGGTTCGGTCATCTCATTTAATTTATTTTGATCGAGAAAAAATGGTTACTCAGTGAATTACTTAAAGTATTTCAAAAGCTATCTATTAGAAGATCTAAAAGCTATTTACACTGTAGAGTCTTTTAATTGGTTGATTATATTGTTATTTGGTGCCATGGTTTCTTATGTTAGGGCATGTTGATGGAAAACTGTATTTGTTACAGGAAAAGTCCAGTCAGATGATGGACAAAGCAAGCAATGCTGCTCAATCCGCTAAGGATAGCCTCGATGAGGTTTTTTTTGTTTTTTTTTTTCTTACCACTTCATGATACTTCTAGTATTATCTCAATTTAGATAAAAAGAAATAATGATGTTATATATGAAAAGTTAAATTACATCTACTGAAAAGAAATATCATCCACGAAACGAATATGAATTTGGGTTTAATTTGGATACAATTGCTTTGATTTTATACGCAAATTCATGACATCTTATATCATCACTAATGTTGTATATTGTGTTTGTGTGTCTTGTGGGTAGGCTGGACAACAAATGAAGGCGAAGGCACAGGGCGCTACGGATGCAATGAAGAATGCAACCGGAATGAACTGAAAATGCTCTACGAGCACAATCCTCCTCTCATGACTAAGACAACATTTTTTATTTTATTTTATTTTTATTTTCTTCAGTTATGGCCTTCCAGGAATGACCTGGTTAAAGAGCTTAATAGAGGGGATTCATTTTCCTTTTTTCTTTCTTTTTATTTTTTTTTTAATAAAAGAGAGGCATCTAACAAAGAGCTCTATCTTCATAAAGATTTATTTTAGATGAGTTGTTGTTAGAGAATTTCTCATCCTCTAAATTTAATGTGGGTGTCATCAAATTTTAACTAAAGGATGATTTTCTAACGATAGAAATTGGTTATTGTGCTCTGTTTCTTTCTTCTACTTTCCAAGTTATTGTTACTCTATTTGGCCGATACAATACACTGTTGCTGCACTTTGTTACATGCGTTTGTGTTGAAGTAGAATCGTGTATTCTATAGACAACTCACTATACTTCGTTGCATTGGGTTTTGTTGAAGCAGAATAGCACAATCTAGAGGAAGTTCGCAGATGAATCCTTAGGAAAGTAAACTTCACATGGTATTAGAGCAGGCAGTAAAGATTCATTCTTGTAAATCGTAAAACATGAATTTTGCGAAAATTTCAAATTCTGCAGTTGGGGATTCGTCAATTACGGATCCGATGTATCTTTCAGGTTCAGATAATCCGGAGATGACCATTTGGAAATTTGGTTCTCAATGGAAACAATTTTTTGGGATAGATTAGGTCCATAAAAAAGGGTCTTGACGTAAAGCTTAAACTTAGATTCATAGATGGTACAATCTTGAAACTAGTAGAGTTGTCGCCAGAGTTTGTCAAATGGTCAAGATGCAATTATATAGTGCATTTTTGGCTTCTTAATTCTATGGTAAGTGAGATATCACATAGTTTTCTTTATGCGCAATCAGCAAAGCAATTATGGGAGGAAGTTTCAAAACAATATAGTGTTTCGAATGGTCCTTTAGTATTTCAATTACAACATGAGATTTGTAATTTGAAACAAGGAAATCAGAAGTTAGGAGTTTATTATAATAAACTCAAGAAATGTTGGGATGAGTTGCAGTAGTTGCAAGCCTTTCCTGAATGCGTGTGTGGTGCAATAACGAGTTGTTCGTGCAACTTCAAAGAAAAATATGTGGAGTTTGAATAAGAAAGTAAACTCATGGAGTTTTTGATGGGTTTAAACAAAATTTATGATGGCATGAGAAATCAGATATTGTCGATGGATCCAATTCCAACAATGAATAAAGCCTTTTATTTGGTCAAATAGATTGAACAACAAAGGCAAATAACATTAGTATTTTCATCCGATGTTGATGGAGCAGCTTTTAATGTTCAAAATAGAGGAATTGCAATTGACAAAAGAAGAAACAAAGTTAAACCCTTTTGCAAACATTGTAAAACAAAAGGTCCTTCAATAGAAAATTGCTTTTAGATTATTGGATAACTTGAATGGTTTAAAGAAAAAAGAGTGCAAAAAGGGAAATACTCGAGT
Source organism: Laguncularia racemosa (assembly GCA_037954665.1). Lineage (NCBI taxonomy): Eukaryota > Viridiplantae > Streptophyta > Magnoliopsida > Myrtales > Combretaceae > Laguncularia > Laguncularia racemosa. The sequence goes on along the minus strand of JBBMOL010000086.1, from coordinate 3,374,198 downwards.
TTTGTTGGGAATGTTGCAGCAACAAAAGAAATAAAACACAGCAGCATGAGCACTTCGTTTGATAATGATATAGATCTTGTAAAAGAAGAAGAACAATTCGATAACAATGATCAAAGGATAATTTAAAGTATGTGTCAAGAAATGTTCCAGTTAATGAAAGAAAAAAAAAAGAACATAACAAAACCATGGTGAATAATGTCCAGTTTGCGGGTACCTTTGTTCCCTCTTTTTGTTTTAATATTTCTGATAATAACATGTGTTCTTAGATAGTAGACATAGGTGCTACAAATCACATGAAACCTTTCTATGATATACTTTATGACATTTCTGATCTTGAGCTTCCTATTAAAGTTAATTTACTTGATGAAAGATGGATTACAATAAAGAAAACTGGAACAGTTTCTATTTCATCAATCCTAGTTTTACGAAATGTATTTTATATACCGGAATTTACACACAATCTTCTTCTTGTTCAAAAATTAGTTAAAAACCAAAACCTCATTTGCAATTTTTAATTCATCTAGATGTGTATTTCAAGCCTAGAACCAAATGTCCACAGTAGTAGTAGCTAAGGTTATGGGTGGGTTATATGTATTGCAATCCTCGGGCTTGGAAAGATCTTCTTATGTAACCAATAAAAGAATATCAGATTTGTCTAGTGTTTTTATTGCTGATAGCAATTGCAATCAATCTAGAAAAGAAATCTATAATTCTGTTCTTAGTCCTTCTGTTTGCTGTAATAGACATAGCCAACAAGTAGATGTTTATAATCTAGTTTCTAGTACTTCTTTTCCTCATAATATTCATCAGGATTAGATTTGAATCATTCATGCTCATTTAGGTCACACTTTTTTTTTCCTAAGCTTTAACATTTGAATTCATGTAAAAGTCTCAAATGTCAAAATTTCTTTTGTGACATTTGTCAAGTGGCAAAATTTCATAGATTACCATTTGCTAGAAGTTCACATGTATCTAGTTTTACTTTTGAGCTTTTACATATAGATATTTGGGGTCCTTATAGTATTATTTCAATATTAGGAGTTGGATACTTCTTGACAATAGTTGATGATTTCACTAAATCAACTTGGACTTTCTTACTTCATCATAAAAGTCAAACACATTTGATTATTAAGAATTTCTTTTCATATGTTTCAAATCACTTCAATATAGTTCCTAAGTTTGTTAGGATTGATAATGGATAAGAATTTTTATCTAATTCAATTCAATCTATTTTCCAAAATCTAGGAATTGTTCATCAAAGAACCACTACATGCACACCACAACAAAATGGTTGGGTTGAAAGAAAGCATAGACATATGTTATATAGAGCTCTCAAGCTTCATGCTCAATTACCAAAAGAATTTTGGGGTGAATGTATCCTTATGACTACTTACTTAATAAATGAAATATCAATAGAAAGTTTAAATTGGAAAACACCTCATGAAATGTTGTTTGGAAAAGCACCATCTTATGATCATTTAAGAATCATGGGATGTTTATGTTATATAGCAAAGCATCCTCATCTTAGTGATAAGTTTGAATCTAGAGGAGTTAAATGTATATTTCTAGAATATGCACAAGGGAAAAAAAGGTTAGAAAGTTTATAGCTTAACTCAAAAGAAAATAAGTGTATCATGTGATATCATTTTCTTTGAAGAAGAATTCCCTTTCAAAGAAAATGTAACATTGGATTTTAATAAAATGGAATCATCTATAAAAAATCTTGTATTATTTAAAACCGTATCTGCTAATAATCATATTAGACTTAGTTCCACTAGTATATAATCTGATAGTTCAATTCCTATATTTCATCAATCTGTATCTCCCCATTCTTCTCAGTTTAAAATCAGTTTTAATTTTGATAATAGTCATCCCAATCTGCGAAGGTCATTTGGAGAAAAGAAAACTCCTTCATGGTTGAAGGGCTTTGTACATCTAGCTCAAAATGTTACTGCCAATAGTTCTTCTAACCTAGAAATAAAAACCTAATCAGATTCTCCATTTCCCCTTTTTGATATTAAAGATTTTATTACATATCCAACAGAATTTGTAGCATCCTTAGCTAATGTGCTACTTAGTCAAGAACCATGCAATTATTCAAAAGCATCTATGCATAAAGAGTGGCAAAATGCATGGCAAAATGAACTTATTGCACTAGAAAGTAATGACACTTGGGAATTAATTTCTTTGCCAAAAGGAAAGAAACCAATAGAATGCAAGTGGATTTATAAAATAAAATATAAACCAGATGGTACGATAGAAAAAGGTATAAAGCTCAACTTGTTGCTAAAAGATTTACACAAGTAGAAGGCAAAGACTACCATGATACATTTTCACTTGTTGCAAAGCTAGGAACTATACACATCTTAATTGCTGTTGTTGCTGTGTATAATTGGAGTTTACACCAAATAGATGTGAATAACACTTTTTTACATGGTTTTCTTAACAAGGATATATATACATTGCCTTCGGAAGGATACAATGAAGCCCTTCCTAGGTAAGTTTGTTATTTGAAGAAATCGCTTTATGGGCTTAAACAAGCATGTCATTAATGGAACTTAGAAATTTCTAAGTTTCTAGTTTCTCTTGGATTTTTTCAATTAAAGCATGATTATTCACTTTTTACATATCAAGATTCAAATGGGAGCGTGTTTATTTTACTTTATGTCAATGACATGTTGATCACCAAATCTAATGAAAGATTCATTTCTCAAATTAAACAACAACTTCATTAACCGTTCACTTTTAAAGATTTAGGAGCTGCTCGGTTTTTCCTTAGTTTAGAATTACGTCAGAAAAATCAAGGAATTCTTCTTGATTAGTACAAGTTTATTTTGGATGTTTTACAAGACGCAAGTTTATCTGGAGCAAAGTTAGTCCTGTTTCCATGGCCACATGGTTAAATTTTGAGAATACTATAGGGGACTTACCGTTTGATCCTTCATTCTATAGAAGATTGATTAGACGCTCACTGTACATTACAATTACTCATCTAGACATAATATTTGTAGTTCATAAGTTAAGTCAATTTATGTCTTATCCTCAACAGCTACATCTTCAAGCGTTGTTTTATCTGCTTAAATATCTCAAAGGTTATGGTGCATTAGGAGTTTTTTTATTCGGCTAGTAACTCATTGCAACTACATGGCTATTCCGATTCCGACTAGGGCTCCAATAGTGAAGATAGAAAGTCTATTTCAAGTTATTGTGTGATGTTAGGCAACACTTTAGTCTCTTGGAAAACAAAGAAGCAACCTATGGTTTTTACAACAACTACCAAAGTAGAATATAAAAGTTTAGCAACTACAACTAAGGAACTTCTTTGGATATCCTTTATACTTTGAGATCTATAGATTCCCATTTCTTTTGCGGTTAAGCTTGTGTGTGACAATAAATTTTCTTTGATGATTGCAAACAATCCTTGTTTGCATAGGAGAACAAAGCATATAGATATAGATATAGATATAGATATACATTTTATGCGAGATCACATCAATTCTGGCTTTCTTAGCACATCATATGTTTCTTCTCAACTTCTACTAGTTGATATCCTTACCAAGTCCACATTTGCTCTACATCTTCAATGGTTGTGTCTCAAGTTAGGTCTTTGGGATGCTCCAACTTTGGGGGGGGGGGGGGGGAGGATTATTTTTATTATTCCATGTGGTGACCTCTTATTGGTAGATAATATAATATATCTAATATAAATAGTCATGTAACAAATTAACTAAAGGATAATTTTCCAATAATAGAAATTGGTTATTGTGCTCTATTTCTTTCTATTTGGCTAATACAACACTCTATTGTTGCACTTTGTTACATGTGTCTGTGTTGAAGTAGAATAGTGTATTATGCAAATAGCTCATTGCACTTCTATGCATATGCCTTTGTTGAAGCAGAATAGCACAATCTATAAAGGAAGTTTGTAGATGAATCCTTAGGATAGTAAACTTCACAATCAAATATAATATTAGTTAAAAATAAAAACTATTATAAGAATTAATTATTTTTTTTTATATTTCTACACCCAAACTTTCTGGAATTCAGTCTCTTTTACTAATATAGATAGCATGATATGTTAGAAAATAGAAATTGCAAAGTAAGAAAACTTACTCATTTATTAGAGTTAACTTTCATGTATTTGTAAGATAAAAGTGTACTTTTAATTTAAAGGACAATCAAAGGAATTTATTGGCAAAACAATAATATTTAAGAGGTATGATGTGAATAACAGTTTATTGCACTTTAATATTATAAATAAATATATCTTAAGATGCACATAGTGCCATAATTAAAATAAAGATGACTTCTAAATAAAGTGGAAATTTATCAAATGACTCTCATATGACAAACTTTACCATAAAGGACCATAAGTCTTTTATGATAAATTACTCAAGCAAGAGACTATTATTACAATAGGAAAAAAAACTCCTTAAGAGGGTTAAGCCAAATTCCAAATAAGTGCATTAACTAAATATATATATATTTGCAATTTTCATTTGAATTTAGAAAAAAAAAAAGAAACTATAATGAAATTCTAAAAACCTAATTCATGCAAAATATAGATTCAATGTTTCAACTAGACCTAAAGAGCCTAAAGCCTAAACCCTAATGGTACTTTGCGCCCCTTTAGAAAAGAAACACCAAAATGTATAATCTAACTTATTCCTTAATTATTCTAATAAATAAATAAACTTCTAGGAAAACTCATAAACTAAATCTAAATACTCTATATAAGAGTTAACATCTTCTCTCTTAAATTACTACAATAAGAGCTACTTGTTGCAATAGGAGAGAGAAGCACCTAAATGTCATGCTAATATCTAAGTAAGCCAATAATGTAGATTCTTTGTAAATTAAATTTAGATTTTAAAAAATCTAAAATCTAATTCAAGTGAACTATAGATTAAACCCTCCAATCAAAATCAACCCTAAATCCCAACCTTATCCAGTGCTCCCTTAAAAAAGAAATGTCAAATTCATAATTTATCTTGAATTCCTTGAATAATTAGAAAAATAGACTATCTTTTAGAAAAACTCTTCAATTGAATTTAAGTTGGGAAATTAAGAGATTCTTCAGGTTAAAATTTAAGCTTTGATTTAACCAACCTAATAAGCTAATTTCAATTAGGCAAAAAAATAATTTATTGTATAATAGAGTTTACAATGCACGCTTGAAAGCCTTACAACCTAATCTTTACAAAAAGGCCTATAGGTATTTTTTCAAAACCTAATTGAAGAAAAGACATCATAGGATCTTAAAACTTAGATGAAATTCTAGAACAAAAGTAGAAAAATGATCAAAACAGAGCCAAGTCGACCCAAGTGGTTAACCATCCCACCGACGAGGAACGAGGGGAAACTACTATGAGACAAGGGAAACTATAGAGAGAAACAAGGATCTAGTCAACCTCCGTGCACTGTCCACAACTTGGAAACGTTGCTGGGAAGTGAGGCATTGTCTTCGCGAATTGAGTGCAGGTGGAATCGGTGAAGAGAAAAGGGGAAATAGCGGTGCCCAACATACCCACACCTTCGAGATCTGCCTTCATTGGGACATCAGGCGCCGTCATTGCCTACTGTACGCAGTTGGAATTGACGTTTGGATCTCCATCGGCGGTGATTGTAGCAACATTTTATCATCTAATTGTTCGTCTTGCCGGAGCTAGGAACCTCTCCACCGTCCTCTTTCGCGTCCAGTCTGGTATGCGTTCTACAATCTTCATGTGTTTTGCTTTCGTGCTCAACCGTTGGTTCTCCTTGCATAATGGTTTGTGGTAATCCATCGGTTCTGCTTTTTGTTTCGTCTGTTCTGCAACCTTTGTGTGCATAATGGTTTTGCAACCTTCATGTGTTCTGCTTTCGTGTGTTCATGCTTAATTGTTGGTTTTGCTTTTTGTTTCGTCTGGTAACTGTTCTGCTAGAACATTATGAAAATATTAGGAGACTTGTTCATTGTGATGATCTGATGTGTGTTGATCAGTTAAGTTTAGATAGGTGTGCATTTGCGAAACTATGTGAAATGTTGAAGTGTATAAGCGGATTAAGGACAACTAGGTTTCTTCTTGTGGATGAGCAAGTTGCAATGTTTTTGCATATACTTGCTCAACATGCAAAAAATAGAGTTATTAAATATAAATTTAAGAGATCCAGAGTAACAGTTAGTCGGTATTTCCATAGAGTATTATATGCTATTGTACGACTAAATAATCAATTGCTACAAATAGTAGGATTCTTAGAGATGCAATCATTAGGAGGAACGACCTTAAAGTTCTACAAGGTACGCTTTATTTATTTGTTCATGTTTCAATACCTCTATTCTCCAACCCCAAATTTATTTACTAACCATGAATATACATTTGTGTAGGTTGCTATTATCTTGTGGATAAAGGCTATCCCAATTGTGAGGGATTCCTTGTACCATCTAAGGGATAAAGGTGTTATCTAAACAATTGGCATCAGGGGCATTAATCAAGAATTGTAGAAGAGTTGTTCAACTTGCGACATGCTTTGGCCAGAAATGTGTGAATTGTGCTTAACAATGCTTTTATTTTTGCGATATATTGCCTGGTTGACAAAAATTTACAATAGCAGGTTTATTCAAACTTTGCTTGCAACTAGAGAAATTTACAATATCAGGTTTTTGTTTCCTACTTACAATTTCCTTAGTTGAAGCAACAAAGGAATCTTACATAAGCTTGAATTGAATTTTTTATGATCTTCGACGGAACCAAGCAGTGACAGCTCGTTATCATTTCAAAGTAACTAAGCAATACAATCAGAGTGGAATTCTTGGTAAAGGTGGGGAAGGAACAATTTATAAAGGAATGTTGTCAATGACATGATGATTCTCATTAGGCAACACAAACTAAATTACAAATCAATTAAAGTCATCGTGCATGACATTCTTCCATCTGTTACGACAAACATATAAGCGACACAACCAAGTGAGGAATTGCAATACAACTAGATAAGCGACAACCTGTCTTGTATTTACAAGCTACACAACCAGATAAGTGACACATCCAGGTCAGGAATTGCAATACAACGTAATTGCGCATCAATAATTACGTGAAGGAAGGCACTTATATTCCGTTGTGTAGTGGTTAGTGACGCGGGCTAGGTTACAAAAAGTTACAACTATTACGGCAATCAACCCTATGGCAAAACATGTCGTACGAAAAAGTCTTTCCCCCTTTTCCCTTTCTTCCAAAACAATTTTTTCGTGCTCAAGCTTGGAGTTTCTTTCTTTTTGCTACTCCCATTCGCGCTCTAGTGTCTCCATCCGCCCTACAACCCTTTGTGCACATTGCAGTCCGTAGTTATATGTTGGAGGGTCGATCCATTCAAAGAAGTAGCAGCTACCACCAATCTACAGTAGACCATGCTCATTAGGCAACACGCCCAATGCATTAGCTAAGCAAATGTGAGAGAACTCGGTTAACAATTTTCCATACCCAGTAGTTGCCACATCAACGGAAACGTCTTCTGAAAGATCCCGACTTCCATGATTGGGCAACTATGGAGCTTTCCCCGTAGAAACAAGGTGTGTTATTCCCCTTGGAGTTGACGGAAGAAACTGAAGCAGAGCCGCGGGACATTAAACACCATGTGTTCTTTCGCTTTGGTCTTCTTTGATACCATAGTGTTATCCTATACCATTAATAAGAGAATTTCCTACGGAAGTTAGTACGAAATGACAACGACTAGGCAAGCACGGCAATATTATTGATCAACAACCTTACGGGATGATAATATTATTGTTAAATTTAGTGCAATTCAAAAGTAAAGTCCCACTTTATTTAGCACTTGGAATCATATACTCTTATGATAAACAACCTTCACTTTATCGCGTGAATATTTCATATAACGTGTTGCATACATGTGCTGGGCAATTCAAGTGTAATTGTAGGGTTTCTTCCAAGTAAACGTGGAATCTTAACCTGTTGCAAAGATCTACACCATAACTATTTGGTATATGAAGTATAATTGAACTTGCTCTACAAGCTGCTAGAAACTTTGGTGCAACATGATTGGTATTTGACAAGTTAGACAAAGTATCCAAACTTTGGTGCAACATGGTTGTACGACATCGTTGAAAAACAATATATCCACCTACAACTTCACTTCAATCATAAGTCATTAGAATTTCTTTTGATTAACCAGCATTGACTCTCACCAGAACTTTGTACCAAAGGTTACCATACGCATATCCACCTTAGGGGCATATGACTATTGGGCCAAACAAAAATTTGACTTCCTAATCATGATCACTTTTCACTCAAGTGCTTCAATTACATATATCCTCATCAGATGGCATTAGTTTTTTTCTATTAAACAAACAAATCTGCTAAATAAAGAGTAGCCAACCTCTATTTCTGTTTCTGATCATAAAAGAATGGACAAGGTATTCCAACTGTTTCTTAATCAAGTTTAGAACATGTAGGAGAAAAAATTGAATAGCATACCTTGATTGTTGCAACAACTTCTAACCTGAATCAGAAAGAAGTGATGCATGCAAGTCATTAGAAGTTTCAAAGTGAAGGGAGATATTGAAATGACGGCTCTAGTTAGACAGAAAAAGACAAAGAACACACATGCGTTGAATGGTTGGAATTGGAGAACCTAATTTGTTTGCTGACTTAGGCTAAGTACAACCACGTTTGCTATGTAGCAAAGGTGTGGATCGTCAAATCAGAAGGCACAATAATAATTGCTATTAGGAAAAAGCTTCAATGAAGACAATACTAACTGGCGAAAAGCTCCGATTCGGAAGTGTTTCTAGTGCTACAATGTGAAGGGCTTGAAATCGACGTGCTTACTAGAGCCAAACACCTTGTCCTACGGAGTAGACACCTTGACAAAAACCTAATAGCTCGAATCCACCACTTTCGTTTATGTATAATTGATAAAAGCTAAAACGATGGACAGTTGAAGCTATTGTTTCAACAACAAGCAAAAACAGAGGACTCACACACGCAAGATAAAAACGGAACTCTGATGTTCTCATTCATAATAATCTCAAGCTTTTAAAAATATTTCCTAAATTGTAGCAAAATGAATCTAAACAAACTTATTTACTTCAAAGAAATCAGAACTAAATCAAACAAACCAAAAACTAAATTATTTGCTATCCTAATAAGCAATATGCTAACACTCCTTCATGCTTTTAGGAGCTGCAAATTCCAAATTTTTGCCTCAATAATTCAAACTTGTTTACTGATAGAGGCTTTGTGAAGATGTCTACAAGTTGTTCCTCTGATGTGTAATACACGAGACTGATATCTCCTTCTTTTTGCACTTCCCTTAAGAAGAACAATTTAATCTTGAAGTGTTTTGTTTTTTCATGAAAAACCGGATTATTAGAGATTACAATAGCTGCTTGATTATCAACATATATTTTTGTTTCATTTCGTTGCTCCAACCGTAAGTCACATAGCAACTTCCTCAACCATAAAGCTTGATTTACAGCAGTTGCAACGGCGATGAACTCTACTTTAGCAGTGGATTGTGTAACAATGTCTTGCTTCTTGGAGCTCTAACAAAACACGCCTGATCCTAAGCTAAAAAAATGTCCTAATGTACTCTTCATATCATCTATAGATCTACCCCAATCATTGTTGGAGAATCCTAGTAGATTCGAGCTTTGACACTTCTTGAACTTTACACCAAGATTGATTGTTCCCTTGATGTATCTAACCACTCTTTTTGCAGCTTTGAGATGTATTTCACTAGCACAATGCATGAAACGAGATAGGATACTTACAGCAAAGAGTATGCCAGATCTTGTTGCGGTTAAGTACATCAGACATCCAACCAAACTTCTGAAGTAACCTTCATCAACCTTGTTTGCGCCATCATCCTTGCTTAAGCTTTCCTTTTGATTCATAAGAGTGGTCATTTCCTTGCAATCTTCCATGTGAAACTTCTTGAGGATTTCCTTTGCATATTTCCTTTGACATATGAAAACTTCATCTATTAACTGCTTAATCTCCATTCCCAAAAAATGTCATTAATCCAAGATCAGTCATTTCATAGCTTTCCAACATTTCTACCTTAAACTCTTCAACTAGCTCAGAATTTCCACCTATAAATAAAAGATCATCAACATAAAGAGAAACTATAATCAAATCAGCTCCTTTGCGTTTTACATAAAGTGTGGCTTCAGACATGCTTTTCACAAATCCTAGGCTTGATAGATGCTTATCTATCTTGCTATACCATGCTCTAGGTGCTTGCTTCAAACTGTAGCACCTTCTATCCATGTTGTGTAGCTATAGCCAATACTAAATGTATGGTATCTAATCTAGTAACTGGAGTAAATGTGTCAGAGTAATCAACCCCAAAAATCTGAGCATATCCCTTGACAACAAGTCTTGCTTCGTATTTGTTGACAGATCCATCAGCATTAAGTTTGGTCCTAAACACCCATTTTACTCTAATGATTTTTCTATCAGCTGGTTTATTGATTAACTCCTATGTCTTGTTTTTCCTGATCATTGCTAGCTCTTCTTCCATTGCCTTTTGCCACTTCTGATCCTTAACAGCTTCTTCATAGCTAGCTGGTTCACAAATAGCAACGCTGCACCTTTGATAGACATCCTGGAGTGGTTTAGTTCCTCTAACCGGTAGATCATCTTCCATTTCTTTTGGCTACAGTTCTGTTTCTTGATCTTCACCCGATTGGAAAGGCAAACTCGAACGGTATATGGTCACTTGTGTTTCCTTTGGTTGTTCCCAACTCCATTTTTCATTTTCGTTAAAAGCCACATCTCTACTGACTATAATTTTTCCATTTTGAGGTTGATAGATCTTGTATGCTTTGGATGTAGAACTATAGCCTATAAAGATGCTAGGTTCTAATCTCTTATCCAGCTTATCACGCTTAATTTTTGGAACAAGAGAAAAACACAAGCAACCAAACACTCTAAGAAAATTTAGTGAAAGTTTGTAACCATAGCAAGCTTTAAAGGTGTTTTATCCTTCAATACTCGTGTAGGCAATCTATTCTGCAAGAAAACAGTCGTGCTTGCAGCTTCCGCCCATAAATTCTTTGGCAAGTCTTTGTCATGCAACATATATCTAGCTATCTCCATTATGTATCTGTTTCTTCTTTCACTCACTCCATTTTGCTGTGGAGTGTACAAAGCTATAAGTTGATGTTGGATACCTGCCTCTTCACAAAACATATTGAATTTTTCTTATGTATATTCTTTGTTGTTGTTAGATCTTATAGCTTGGATTTTGCAATCACTTGGATTTTCTACCATTCGTTTAAATTTCCAGAACACACCAGCTACATCTAATTTATACTTTAAGAAAAAAATCCAACACATTCTTGTGCAGTCATCAATAAATATGACATAGTAATGACTACTTGCTAAGGAAGGCGTTTTATGCGGCCCTGTAACGTTTGTATGGATCAGTTGCAGTTTGGTGTAGCTCTCTACGATGGTTTCGGAAATGGTTTTCTATTTTGCTTACCATATTGACAAGCATTACATGTCGGTAAGTAGTTTGCAAATGTTAGAAGTCCAATTGTGAGCTCCTTTTCCTTCAGAAATTTCATCCTCTTCAAATGGTAATGATTGAGCCTCTTATGCCATATCTTTGTGTTGCTTGCTTCTGAGGTGAACGTTGTTGGTTCTTCATTAATTAGATCGAAAGAGAAGCTTTTTCTTTTTATCTTTACACTAAGAACTTTCTGAACTGCAGCACTAAGAATTTAGCAATAATTCTCTTCAAAAATAACTTTGAGTCTTCGTTCAATCAGTTGTCCTACGCTTAGCAGATTTTGATCAATTACAGGTACATAAAGAACATCAGATATGTTCTTTGAACCTTTAGCACTTGATATGATCACCATCCTATTCCTTTCTTTTGCAAATAATTGCCTCCGTCCCATTTGATTACACTTGGAACACTTCGCACTAGGTTACCTCCAGCATTTGTATGGTGATAGGAATCAAAATCCTACAAGACCTATCATTAGGACAAGAGCCAAAGGATTTCAAATGTTGGTGATGATGGTCCTCTTTGAACAAACTGATCCCAGAATTATTTATATACTAACCTTTTTTCTATTACTTATGTATTGTGTATTCCAATAGGCATACTTATGGGGTTTTATAAGGCGATGGACAAACTCATTAAGATTCAGCTTGTGGGTTATTCATGGACCGACCTAAACCAAAGATGAGTTTGACCAACGAATTGATTTGAAGAATTGGCTTGTGAAGGCTATTTTTGTTATTTTTCTTTGAACCATTTATTTTGTAAGCTTTTGGGACATTTTATTTGATTGTATTTTGGGGATTTAGGACCAGCCACCCTTTAGTGGCATAATTGTAATTGTTTAGCCATTTTAACCATAAAGGGAGCAAGTATAAATACTTGCTTAAGTTTAGAGGGAGGAGAGAGTACACTTATTTAGCTGCAAATTTTTGTGAAAATTAGGGTTCTTCCTAATTGTCATTAGACTCTTATTAATTTCATCAAGAAATTGTGGCGAGTTTGCAACTAAAGGAATTGTGAGTAATATCATTCCTTTGGTTGATTTTCCTTTTCATAACTAATGTGTAATATCTAGTGTTGATTAGGATTGGTTCTTGGTTTTGATTTTACGTCAATTGTAGGTTCAATTTCTATCCTATTATTGTCATCAATTTAGTGGAATTGTATCCTATATATTGTATTGTTGATTGTCTTTCTTCAATTGCGTAGAAGTTCCTTTGTTGTAAGAAGTTCACGCCCATTTTTGTGTTGATTGGTAATTGAAATTTCATTTGATCTTATGTTGTGTGCTTAATCCCATTGAGCACATCCTCATTTTGTGTTGAGATTCATTTATTAACAAATTGGATTGCAAAAGGGCTTAGGATTCATGCCATAATTGAAGGTTGATCCGGATTTGATTAAGAGTTTTTTGTATTGTTTGATTGCATATGCTTTAATTCAATTTAAGGCATATCATTGGCTGACCTTCTTTGCTACAATTGTAGTTTCCTTTTCTTCCTCTGTTATTGTTCGAAGCAAAAGGAGGATTTTCGTCTTCACTTCTTCTTTTTCCACTTGCTTTTATCAGCTCCATGGTGTTTTGCCATCAAGGCTCCTTCGATGCTAACATTTTCCCTCATGTGCCTTCTTTGTTCTTGTGCCTGCAACGAATGTAACAATTCTACCAAGGAAAATTTTGATAAATCCTTGGTGTTTTCTAATGTTGTTATTGTTACTTCATAGCGTTCAGGCACTGTCACGAGCAAGGTTGTCAAAATCGCGATTTTACGTAGAATCGCGAAGGGGTCCGTAGAATCGGAACGTAAAAACGGAACGTAGAAACGTAAGTTTCTACAACCTATGTAAAATAACTTTCAAATATTATAAATTTACTTACAATAGTCATTAAAAAATATAATTAATAATAGAAATAAGGAAATTAAGTATTTATTTTAGCCATAAATTACAAATTTGCAATAAAAGTCATAATATAGATAATCGAGCATAAGTTGTATAATATAGATATTTTATTTCTAAAATGATAAATCATGTATAAAACTAGTTTCACCTAGTTCTATATACAAAAACTAAAAAATAATAGATAAAATTTAAAAATCAATTGTGACTTTAAGAAATTACTAATAAATAAAAATTGATAATGAAGATATACCATTAAAAAGGAGTAATATTAAAAAATGAATAAAAGTACATAACAAAGAAGATACTATAACAAGAAAACCTTCAAAATTATATATTATTAGGTAAAGTTATCTACCATTTATTTTATTTACTATTATAAAAATATTAGTTAAAATAAGGAAAGTTGCAGCAATCAAACACAAGTGCTTTAATACGAACATGATCACAAATAGGAATAAGAAGACTAATAATCGACGAACATAAACACAAAGACTTCAATGCAACGTAACATACTGACAAGAGATGAGTGATGACCGACAAACATGTTGGGGTATGACTTATATTTCCGCTACGACAGGAAAGCACACACAGTTTAACACACGGTTGAAGGCACGACCGTGTGTTGAGCTTGAAAAATACACAGAACAGAAGTACACACGGTTCCTGGCTCGCTTCTCCTCTCTCATCGCTTTTCACTGTCTCTCTCTCACTATCTCTCTTCAACATACAGGAACAGCAGCAGCAGCAAGCCGGAAATTGCAAAGGATGTGCTGGGTTGCCGATTGGGTTGGACTGGGTTGCGATTGGGATAATTGTGTGGAATCGGTAAAAACGTGCAGAATCGCGATTTTGAACGATTTTACTGTTCAAAATCGCGATTTTACTCCGATTTTGATCCTTTCCGATTTTGTATGCGAGTTAACTGGGATTGTATATATAAACTCGTAAAAACGTAGAATCGTACGAGTTGAAACGCGATTTTGACAACCTTGGTCACGAGGATCTTTTCAACGATCCTTAAGTCATTGAACTCTGATCCTAGCAATTTGATATCGTTTGCAATGTCTAGAAGCCTATATGAATACTCCTTAACAGTTTTGGATTCCTTCATCTTTTGCAATTCAAAATCCCTTATCAGATTTAGCACCTTCATTCCTCTGATCCTCTCATCTCCAGCATACTTTTGCTTAAGGTAGTCCCAGATGGACTTAGCTGTCTTACAAGACATAATTCTTGTGAAGAGTGTTGAAGATACCGCGGTGAACAAGCATGCTTTGGCCTTCGACTTTTTTGTTTTCTTCTCTTTGTGTGTTTTGATTTGTGCCATGGTGGGATTTTCTAGAAGTGTTGACAAATCGTAGTCTTCTTCCATGGCTTGCCAAAGATCCAAGGCTTCCAGGTATGTTTCCATTTGGACCGCCTAGATCTGATAGTTTTCTCCATCAAACACAGGTGGAGCAATTGACAAGAAGCTTGCTTCGTTTTCCATGGTGAAAGGAGAAGTCTTCAACACAGATCCCTTAAGAATGTAGCTTTGATACCAATTTTTGTTTCAAGAACAAGCAAAAACAGAGGACTCACACACATAAGATAAAAACGGAAATCTGATGTTCTCATTCATAATAATCTCAAGCTTCTAAAAATATAGAAGTAATAAACTTGATAAGTTTAACTTCCTAAATTGTAGCAAAATGAATCTAAACAAACTTATTTACTTCCAAGAAATCAGAACTAAATCAAACAAACAAAAAACTAAATTATATGCTATCCTAATAAGCAATATGCTAACAGAAGCAACTCAAAAATGGAAAGGATACCTTCGATGATATTGTGACAAATGGGAGGGTCACCGGCGCTTGCACCAAGCAGTCAAACTTGTCATCACACCGCTCTACGGTTTCCGAATTGATTCTTCGATTCGTCTGGTTAAACGCTCGTAGAGGTTGACTCGTCAATTGGGGTTTTTGGGAGATGCAATCCAATTTGAGGCTTTAATATGAATATTTATCAAAATCTGCGTTGCGTGGGGTTTTCTTACATTAGAGAGGTATTTTTGTCGTTTTCTTTATTATTCCACCCCATTCATTTTTTTTAATTCCTCAACTAAATAATTTAGTCTTTATTCTATTACATCCAAGTAAACATCATTATACCAATTTACTACCTATTCTATTTTCCAGTAATATCTATTTCATTACAGACCTATTCTATTTAATAAAATAAATGAGTTATTAGTGAATTCAATTTGTAGAGACTATTTTACTCAATGTTTGCAATAGTTTAGCAAGAAAGATAGTAGCCCATCTTTTAATATCATACTGACATTCTTGAAATAATACATTCTCCTGTGATTATATCATTCCATACTTCTTATTAAGCTTCTTCATTTGATAATGAATCTTCATCTCTTTTCCCTCCAGAAACTATGGTTCCTAATGGGGATAAAAGTTTTGATTGGGACACAATTAGCAATGTGACTATAAAGATAAAATATGAAATTGGCACGATAAATGAAATTAGAAACAAGATTATAGGGCAATTATGATATAAATTAACTATTTGTAATTTTTATTCAATTTTATCTAACACAAATTAGAAATCAAATAATATGTAAACATGACTTGTCACCGTCATATGAATTGCCAACTCTAGTTGTTGAGGCTTAAATAAGTTCCTTTTGAGCAGCACGTGAGAGGGTAATACGCATTGATCTTTAGCATTTTTTATTTTATTTTATTTTATTTTTTTGGTGCTTGATGGTTTGCGAATCGAAAGTCTAGATCGATCGATGTAAGTATAGCTTCCTCAGTATTAAAGAACCTTTTCCTAAAGACAATTTCAAACAACACAGGCAAGCAACCCAAAACAAAGAAGGGCAGTTTTTCTAATTGTAGACTATCGCCTGAGGATGCAAGCAAAGGCTAGGAACAATGCAAACGCAAATTGCTTGGATGTTCTAATTACTAAAATAACTCTCTTCATAGTTAGAACCTAATGATATCTTGTTCTGAAACCCTAGTAAGCACACACGTGGCTTGCTTATACTACATTTTCTTAATGAAGGTCTAATATTCCGACAAGCATCGCCATATCCGTGCGATATATAAGCTAGAACAATGCATATTAAGGTGGAAAATGACCTCCTCAATATAGTATAGCCCAACTCAAGTGGCTATAAAATCTCTGAACAAGACTATTACTATTAATCCGACATGTGTTTGTCCTGGCAGATTAAGGGAAGAGCTAATTATTCTCAGTTGTAATGAATTTGGCCATTACATGTGTCTGGCTATGAATTGCCCTTAAGTGCTATAAATTGTTGCTTGCAAATGAGGTTATCCATCAACACAAAAGTTTTCAGTCCTTAAGTGTGCAATAAACAAAAATTACAAATTTCAGTTTCTGTTTAGTTTAAGAATCCAAAAGAAGAAATATGGATAACTCTCAATCTCAAAGTATGGGCTACCGTGCTGGAGAGGCCAAGGGAATGACTCAGGTTTGTTTACTTCATTTAATTTGGTTGGGAAAAATGTTTACTAAATGGTTTATTTAAAGAGTTCCCGAAGTTATTTATTAGAAGATGTAAATACGATTTACACTGCAATTTTGATTGGTTGATCATATTGCCATATGGTACTGTGGTTACTTATATCAGGATATATTAATGAAAAACTGTATGTGTTACAGGAAAAGACCAGCCAAATGATGGACAAAGCCAGCAATGCTGCACAATCTGCTAAGGATAGCCTCAATCAGGTTTTTGTTTTTTTATTCCCACTTCATGATATTCCTAGTAAAAAGGAACATAATTTCCCTTCATAGAGGATGGTTCAATATTGAATAATAATAACAATAATAATAATCTGATGTGGGAATAGTTATATTGCATCTACCAAAATATCATCCAAGCAACATATACTAATTCGGGTTCACTTGCTTTAAATCTAATGCTAATTCATGGCTGTTTATATTGACACTAATGCTATATATTGTAATCGCGATTGGGCAGGCCGGTCAGCAGATGAAGGCGAAAGCAGAAGGTGCTACAGATGCAATCAAGAATGCAACTGGAATGAACTGAAAAAAGGCTCTAGGAATGCAATTCTCCTCTTATGAATAAGAAATAGGATCTTCTTGTTACTTTTTCTTTTTATTTTCTTTAGTCGTAGGGCCTTCCGGGGCATTTACTATGTGGACCCGGTAAAAGAGCTTAATAGAGGGGATTTATTTTCCCTTTTTTTTGTTCCTTCAACTTTTTATTAAAGAAAAGGCATCTATTAAAGAGTTCTATCCTTCTTGCATTAAAAAAAAAAGAAAAAAAAAATTTAATGGTTGTCAAACTATAGTCTTATAAAATTGCTTATGTTGTTTGTCTTTGCGGTTGATGAAGGATCTTGGTTATAATTGGACCAAAGATTGATTTTATCAACTCACAAAAAAAAAAAAAAAAAAGGTTAGTTGATGGCCCAAGAAGAGTCAGTCCGGGGATCAATTGATATGGACAAAAAGGATATCTTATTTCGTCAACAATTCTTTCTAAAAAATTATCTATTTGATTGATTATTCATAAAGGCAATACATGTTAGGAAACAAGAAAGGTTTTTTTTTTTTTTTTTTTTTTTTGAAACCCAGTTTAATTATTATAAAACACCACAATTAATATATAATTATAAAGTAGTATATAATTTTGATCTATTTATAAATTATCCGTTTATTAATAATCAATATCTTAATCCTCATCAGTAAGACTTCCATTTTTTTAATTGCATTTTTTAATTCAAATGACACTTATTTGACATCTTTTTACTAACTCACTTTTATTACTTTTCATTTTATTACTAATCTCTTTTTATAATTATAATAATTTATTCCATAATTTACTTTTCTATCACCCAACTCAATTCAATATTTATGTAGTGGTTGAGTTTAGGTTATTGCTTGTGCAGTGATTATATAATCATTTGGATAAATAACTACCTAAATCGTTACGATTGTATAAGAAAATGTTACTTTGTAACTCATTAATATAAAAATTAAAAAATCAAAAATCAAAATCAGTAAATCCCTCTATTCAAGATAAGAAAATCTTTTATGTAGAAGCAATAAGCATGCTTTGTCATGCACTATGAACCGGATTGTTTAAGTGGTTCCTATTGTAAAGCGTATTCCCATTTATCAAATTCAATTTGTGCAGACTATTTTACTCAATGACCACAATAATTTGGGGGGAAAACAAGATGGGACCGTGGTTTTTAAGAGCGCACTGAGTCTCCTTCAAATTACTTATTTTCCTCGTAATTTGGTAGTGTATAAATATAAAGGCACCCATGAAATATCAAGTAGCAAAACATGCAGGTTCGGATACTTGCATGTGATTATTTCCTTCCTTACTTATTAAGCTTCTTCATTTGATGAATGTATCCTCGTCATTTTTTTTCCACATAAATGATGGTTGTTAGAAATTTCAACAAAATACGATATTAATAAATATGATTATAAAGATAAAATATAAAATCAAAATGATATATAACATAAAAACGCAGTTATAATATCTCGTAACACTATTGTAATCCATCAACAAGTTTATTTTAGATTTCTTAATCCCAAATAGCCATAATTCTACTGTATTGATAACCATTGCATCCACAATTAGGGTGCATCAACACCTCTCTATAAGCCATTTTATGACGCACTCGTGGTGTGTCGCCATCAGGCGACAAAGCGATCCATCCATGACTGCTTATCTTAAATGGTCATTGGCCTTGACACGTTCAGCCAACACACCTTCAGCATTTTAAAGCCGCGTATGTTTTAATTAATTTACTAAGCTTATATTTTATGAGGAAATACTCTTAAATAATTAAAAAAAAAGAATTTTACAAAATAATATATCTAGAAAAATTATTCCAAAAATAGTATACTAAGAGTATAGATTGTATCCGTGTCTTTAAGTAATTTTTTTCTCGTATTAAATTTTTTCTCAAGGAATAATTTTTCCATTGAAGGCACAAACATGGTTCGCGTCATCGGTGATTTTTCTTTTGTTTTGTTATTGAAAAATTTTTGGTGAAAAATCATGTAAAGAAAAATAAATTTTTTCACCTCAAACTTTTTTATTTTAAAAAATAAAATACAAAAATTTAAATTTTATATAAAGAATAACAAAAAAAATAATTTTCATAAATTTAAAAATTATAAATTTATCAATTTTACATATTTATTTACATCAACTAAAAAATTTGATGAAAGATATAAAAATGAAATAAATAAGAAAAAACAAAATCCTATCTCTTATTATTTTTTCCCTTAGTAAATTGTCTAGTTAGTTGGGTAAATGCATTCCTAAGTTCTCTTGATGGCCATGGACGTAGAGTAGGAGGAGCTTATGACTCCTGTGTTGGATGGTGATGGGGGATATCATCAAAGTCTCAAGAAGGCACTAGACTCCACTTTATAGCACGTTGCGAATATTTGTCCTGATACATTAGTTGTTTACTAGAGTATCTCTTATATGAAGCGAGCGATGTAAGGACAGGACCACTGATAGAATGATGATGTGGTGTGATGTATGTGCTAGGCATTGGGGTCGAGTTTTCGTACATTGCACTAGAATTCAGTGGCAACTATTGGTCCTATTGAATAATTAATGACAAATATGCAATAAATCACCTAGCAACTGTTGATGTTGTACTTACCAGATATCCAAGAATTCCTCTCATTCGTTCTATATATCAACGACTTATAGATCTGAGCTACCCCATGTATTCCACATCAATGCCACGAGGGTCCTCCATGTACACCACTCAAGCCATATGCTCTTTGCATTAGGATATGTACGTTGCATGCTGCACCGACCAATTGACATCAACCCGTCTACACAAGTTAATTTGATAGAGTTCTGACTATGTGTTCACATCCTGTGAAATATATTGAAACCTCCTAAACTATCTTGCAACATGGTTGGGGTAATGTCACTTGACTATGTGAAAACATATGAGTGGCATCTAAGCAGTCCAAATGTTCATACTACCACTGTAGAAATATGGTAGGATATAAATCGGACTCCCAGTGTATGATTCCCACTTGACCTAAAGGTAGAAAATAAGATCCATTGTTAACGATGTATATGATGAAAGGGAAAAATTAAAAAAGAAAATGGCTATTGAAATACTTGCTCATCATGCTACTGGTCGAGAACATCCTAATATACGATAACTACATGAGTTAGGTGATGTTGAGTGTCCTTCTACGTCTTCTAGCGAGCGGCCAAGAGAGCTTTAGCCTCTATAACATGCTTGTGTTGGCTAAAGGGCACTATGTGTGGGAATCCATCCCATGCCTGGACTTGTAGGGGTATCACAAACCCTCCAATCTTATGTGCTAATGAGGATAACACGACATAAAGTTAGCAATATAACTAAGCTAGACATGTAAACCCTTAGCTATATGTCTTTACAACATTGAAACACTCTAATAGAGGCAAAAACATTATGTGGATGAGGGAGTTAGATTTATTGGCAAAAATAAACCCCCCTAACAACTACAATATGTATGCATGCATATGGCATTGAACTTGCTCCCCATCGACATGGGTTTGAAGGATCTAGTACATATCACGAAGCCATGTCATGTTAATGCGACCCTTCCTACTACTAGATCCCGGCCTCACCTCGAGTAATTTCTCGCTTATTGCACCCTAATCCAAGCAATTACTCCTAGTAACTGCCTGACTATCGACTAGGAGACCTAATTGGACCTCAACATCCTATAGGGTAATAGTGAACTCCCTAGTTGACATGTGAAATGTGTGCTTCTCTAGCCTCCATCACTCGACCAAGGTAGTTATCATGTGCCAATCCAACTGTATGAATGGCAGGCGGCTCACACTTAGGGTTCCCGCTAATTGTAGGAATAACTCCATTCGAGGATCAGTAGGGATAATGGTCTCGTCACGATAAAGTGACATCTCGCGCTATCAAACGACAAGCTATGATTACTCTTAAAATGTAAGAAGTTACATGCTATACTATTGACAATGTAAAATACATCCCTTAACAAGATAAATGTGGTTTACCTCTCCATCCTAAATGACTTATGATTGATGTTTTTCCTACTATGTTAAAACTGAAGGATCAAAGGGTCTATGCTCCATCTATCATGCACCAACTTAATTTTACATCAATTTTCATAATAATACACCAAGATATTACATTTAAAATCAATACATAAATTTTTTACTGATTAATTTTTCTAACAATTAATTAATGTCATATTAATGACTAATTACTTACTAATTAACAATTAATTAATAGCAACATTCACAACAACAACTAAAGACATGTCATTTATAACTAATACAATATTTTTCACTAATTAATTTTGCCAATGTTAATTAATGATGTATTAGTGACTAATTATCTACTAATTAACGACTAATTAACAACAACTTAATTTTACGTCAATTTCACAATAACAACTAAAGACATGTCATTTACAACTAATACGAAAATTTTCACTAATTAATTGTCTAATGTTAATTAATAATGTATTAGCGACTAATTAGCGATTAATTAATGATAACTTAATTTCATGTCAATTTCATAACAACAATTGAAGACATTTCATTTACAACTAATACAAAATTTTTAATTAATTAATTAATTTTCTAATGTTAATTAATGACATATTAGCAATTAATTATCTGTTAATTAATGATTAATTAACAACTTAATTTCACATCAATTTTCACAACAACAGTTGAAGACTTGTCATTTATAACTAATACAAAATTTTTTACTAATTAATTTTCCTAACAACTAATTAATGACTAATTAACAACTATTGTAATATAATAACAAAAAATGTACAAACTATGTGAAACTAAACATATCAAAATATATCTTCTTTGATGTTCCTACAACCATAGACATACAAGCTAAACCTACATAAAATAAAAATTAAGAAAACAAAAAGCATGAATTGAAGAGGAAGAAAAAGAATGAAAGAAGAAATAGAGATATCTAAATAATGAATTGATAATTTGTATTTATGATAAAATTGTCAGTGTAAAATTTTTTTTTGCACATTTTGGTTCACATGTTATGATATTGTGTAAATTTACAGTATAACTTTGTAATAATTTTTATAAGTTTGCAGTATCTTATAAAATTATTGGACAGTAGGAGATGATACTAAAATTTTTTGTTAGATTAATTTATTGAAGGCGTAGACCACAAATTGCAAATTTTCTCTAAACTTAAGGTACATTTCAAGTTCGCGACTTTATGATCTATTTTTAGAATAATTTTTCTAAATATGCTACTTTGCAGTTTTTTTTTTTAAATACATTATTGAAGAGCATTTCTCTATATTTCATCTTTGTTACCTTTTTTTTGAATAATTAGAAACAATTTTAAAGGAGCCAATCAAACTATAACTTACCAATCTTACAACAAAAAAAGACTAATAAAATAGACTTACTCCCAAATTGAAACAAAACCCCTATTCTAATGCAAACACACATTGAAATTGTACTTGAATAATTTGAGAATAAAAAGCAAAATTTATTGTTGTAATATAAGCAAAAACCAAGCCTTCAATAAGACAAAAGGCTTTTTATCTTTTTGGAAGATGGACTTGTTTCTCATTTTATTTTGAGTGGGTTTATTGTATTCTCTTTATCTTTCACTAGTAGATGCACACCCATGTGCAAGAGTTAAATATAAACATATAATAAAATTTATAATATAATACAATTATTCAAATCAAACTATATAAAAAATCACGATCAAGGGGAAAAATGCACAAATAGCATGGAAAATGCATGAAGACAAAAGAGGTGATATGGCTTGTATATTATCAAGGAATAAACCATATAATATTGAAAAAATAAATAAATAATTTGTCAAAGATTGTCTTCTACCTCCTTAAGTTGAATATCACAGCTACCTTCGCTCGTAAAAAAACATTTGCTTTCACCGTTTTTTCAGGCTTTAAACAAAAGGGTCTCCTTAGAACGGCTTCAACACAATAACTTCTAGAATGTGTACCAAAATAGGAGTCATGTGGAATTTACGTAACTCATTGTTGGAGTTTGATAAAAATAACAAACTGTAGAAAGGTGGAAAGTAATACTAAAAGTTTAGAGCTTATATATAATATATTTTTGAAGGGGATGTAGTGTTTAAAATGTTATGCTTTGGCTTAAAATAATATAGATATTCTCTTTACTATTCTAATTTGTACACTACCTTCTAAAGTTTATTCTCGAACTCCATTTTAAATATTCTATTAGAGTCTATCTAATTTCTCAATTTTATGGTCTTACTCAAAATTATATAAAGACAATTCTTATTAAATATTAATATAGCTACTTGCACAAGTATTTTATAATTAAGAAGTAATTATTTCCAAGCTATATCTATAAGATACCCTATTGTTGCAAATTACTATATTTATCAGGGTTATCCACGAATGAGTAGAACTCTTTTTTATGGTCTATCTCTATTTTGATGATACATGTTACCTAATGGTTTAAATAAGTCTTAAGCAAGCCTCCTAAAGCTTGATGCAAATAAGCCAACTTTTGTCCTAGGTCTTCAAACGGTATATCCTTGTAGTTATATTGGCCATTGAATAAATTAAACTTTAAGGAATGACTAATTAACTTCCTTTTCAAACTTTTATTTTCTTCTTTTCCTAGCTAGTTGACTATAACAACACAAATTCTTTCAATGTATAGGATATAAATTTTCATTGCTTTTGCTACTATAATCTTCCTAACCATAATTTTTATGTTTCTATAGGCATTTTAACTTGAAAAGAAGTAAGAAATTGTATACAATTTCACGTTCTAGGTATTAAAAAGAAGAAGAAGAAAGAAATAGAAATAAATGAAGTAACAGTGAATTCCATCGTTTGTATGGTTATAAACAATGAGGTCTAAAAATTCCGACAAGCATCTATATCCATGCAATACATACTCTAGTAAATAATGCATATTAAGGTGGAAAATGACCTCCTCAATATAGTATGGCCCAACTCAAGTGGCTATAAAATCTCTGAACAAGACTATAACTATTAATCGGACATGTGTTTGTCCTAGCAGATGAAGGGAAGAGCTAATTATTCTCAATTGTAATGAATTTGGCCATTACAGGTGTCTGGCTCTGAATTGTCCATAAGCACCATAAATTGTTGCTCGCAAATGAGATGATCCATCAACATAGAAGTTTTCTATCCTCTCAAGCGTGCAATAAAGAAAAAAAAAAAACACAAGTCTCAGTTTCTGTTTAGTGTAAGAATCCAAAACAGCAAATATGGATAACTCTCAATCTCAGAGTATGGGCTACCGTGCTGGAGAGGCAAAGGGAATGACTCAGGTTTGTTCATTTCATTTCATTTAAATTATATTGGGAAGAAAAATGGTTACTAAATAATTTATTTGAAGTATTTCTAAAGTTATTTATTAGAAGATTTAAAAACAATCTGCAATGTATAAATTTTAATTGGTTGGTTATATTGCTATTTGGTGCTATGGTTACTTATCTCAGGATATATTAATGGGAACTATATGTGTTACAGGAAAAGACCAGCCAAATGATGGACAAAGCCAGCAATGCTGCACAATCTGCTAGGGACAGCCTTAATGAGGTTCTTGTTTTTCTATTCCCACTTCATGATATTCCTAGTAAAAACGAACATGATTTCCTTAAATAGAGGACAGATTACAATTTTATAATAATAATAATAATAATTTCATATAGGAAAAATTAAATTGCAACTACTAAAATATCATCCACAAAACAAATACGAATTACGGTTTGATTTGGACTCACTTGTTTTCAATTCATACGCTTATATTAACACTGATTCTGTATGTTGTCTTCTCTCTTGGGCAGGCTGGTCAGCAGATGAAGGCGAAGGCACAAGGGGCTGCGGATGCTGTCAAGAATGCAACTGGAATGAACTGAAAAAAGCTCTAGGAATGCAATCATCCTCTCGTGAATAAGAAATAGGATTTTCTTTTGACTTTTTATTTTCTTTAGTTATGGCCTTAAGGGAGCATTCGCTATATACACCTGGTTAAAGAGCTGAATAGGGGGGATTTTTTTTTTTTTATCATAAAAGAAGAGGCATCTGTTAAAGAGCTCTCTCTTCATGCAGGTTTTTTTTTTCCTAGATGAGTTGTTGTTAGAGAATTTCTCGTCCTCTAAATTTAATGCAATTCTCATTCAATTTCATTGCACTCCAAATTATAGATTTTTCTTATAAACTACTTACGTTGTTTGTCTTTATGGTTGATGAAAGAATTAGATTATAATTGAGTGAAGATTTATTTTTGGAGACTTCTATGGGAGAAATTCAATCCTAATTTATCTCATTGGAAAACTAGTATCTAAGTCACTAAGTTACAAAATTCTTAAACATTATGTGAATCATTGTGATCGCAAATGAGAAAGGATGGCATAGTCATATCATTTGAGTTTTATGAGTGAGAGTAGTGTGTCGGTGATTCATTTGTGTTTTTGTATGCTTGACTTGGGGGGTGTGGATTGAGTGGAGAGGAGCAAAGTAGTTTTTAGGAATGGTTTAGGGTTTTGAAAGAAAAGAGAGAAGGTAGTTTGGAGCATAGGGTTTGCATTTTGTGTGTGTAAGTAAGAGTGAGTGTGTGTTTTAATTGTATTTTTGTTTGATTAAGGGCTTAGGGTTTGATAGGAGAGAGATTGGGGAAAGAATACAAAGGGATAGATGAAGCAACACCATATTTACATTAATATTCTTGTTAATTGGTGAAAAAATAGAAATGTTTTTTTTTGCTTTTTTTGATGAAACTTAAAAATTGCACTAAGTAGAATAAAAATAAAATGTTAATAAGATTGAAATTAACACTAAATTTTAATCTCGTGCATAACTTAGTAAATTATTTGTTAATTTATAATGCTTCATTTAGGTGATCTAAAACAACATTCTTTTTTACTTATTTACTTTATCATATAGAATAAACATGCTAGCCAAACCTATTGTATGATATCAATATCGAAATCACCTAAATAATATTCTAATATTTGGGGCAATATTACAAATTAAAATAGTGAAATCCTAGTCTCTTTGTAGATTTGCAAAAAATCTAATAGTCAACACATGAATCTCTTGCTTCCGTCCCTCTAGATGCCATTAGTAATCTTATCCTTTTGCCATTGCATGAGTTTTTCCAAGAATTTCAATATAAGAGTAGTCAAAATATTAATAGATTATTTACGGCAAAAAGGTTTTTAAGTTGTGTTGCATATAATTTTTCCATTTAAGGAAATTAAAGGGAGATTTATTAGGTGTGTGGTGAAATCGACATCTTAAGTCCTTGCTAAGACGATTATTTCAATTTCTATTACTTTTAAAGATAGGAACCCCAAATTTTGAACTTGATTGAGGTTTTCCTAAAAGCTTGGACCACCTCGTAAGGTTTTAAACATGAATTAGAGGAACTAGAATCTTGTAATTATGACTTAAATCTTATTTTATTATGGTCGTTAATTTCAAAATATGAAGTGTTAATGTACTTTACAAAATTTGTGGAGATTATGGAAACTTAAAATGAATAGTAGAGTATTGTTGTGAAAAAGTATGATTAGAGTTGCTAATTTTGTAGTAGACATAGTTGTTAAAATCACAAGTTGACTGTACAATTCAATAAGTTTATATTTTTTATGGGCTTTTTTAATTCAAAATGGATACAAAATTGTTTAGGTGCAACCTTTAGAGAGAATTATAAATTTAGGTGTACAATTTTACAAGTTTCCGATTTTACCAACTTTATATGTTTTCATAAAATTCTAACAGTTTTAGCCAATGTATGATTGATTAGATTCTAACTAGGTCAGCCATATTAAGGTTAAGGGGAAAAGTGGTTAGCCAAATTAGAAAAGTAGTCAACCACTTTTTTTTGTAAAGCGATCAAGTTGACCTAATTTTGTCTATAGTCAACCAATTTGGGTTATTTTCAAATTTAATGTTTGATGTCTTAGTATAATTGAGTTATTAATCAATCATTAGGAATTTTTCAAAGATAGTTTATCTACAAGTTGATGAGCTGATTTAAGGTATATAGGTTACTATAATTTGTTGTTTGTACATGCAAGATTAGATTGTTAACTTAATAGTTATTTGATGATTAACTTGTATTTGTGAAGGCCATAACCAATCAAATAAGTGAGTCATAGACTAGGTATCTATTACCCATTGAGGATTAGCATTTTGAAAGAAGTGTTTGGTAGTTTAAGCAGTGAAACCACTACATATGAGTAAGCAAGTCATCAATATGGAGGAAATGCTCTTATACAAGTTGGGACTTATAGAGAGAAGCTATTGATGGGTTGCACTAGTTGTGTAGGATTCTATTACGAATAATGATAGTAGATTACTTGACCGATGGTTAACATGAGTAGTGAACATAATATAAGATGGTTAACATGAGTAGTGATAGATAAGTGGACACTAAATGGGATGGTCAAAGATTGGATTTAGGGGTAACTAAGAAGGTATGATGAGGACTTAACTTTAGCACAAGCTTGGGATAGAGTGGGCAAAATGGAAGCAGGACATGATAGGTTATCTGATAGATGACAACATTAGCAAATAGATTGGGAAATGTTGACCTATATGAGGGGGAGCAAAAGGGATGTAATAGGTTATGGACTTATGATCCGAATGGGGAAGTGAACACTACAACAATATACAAACTCCTAATTTGAGAGGAAGAAGAAAAACAGGAAACAAGTAATTGGAATTGGATATGGAAAGCCCTAACCATTCCAAGGATACAAACATTAATATGGAAAATGATACATAATGGGCTTCCAACAAAGGACAATTTAGTTAAGAGGGGAATAAATGTGGATCCCACATGTATAATGTGTAATGAAGAGGATGAATTTGTGAAGCATATCTTTGGGGAATGTAGAGTAGCCTCGAATCTTTAGAGGGACGTAGGATGTTTGGAGGAATAAATCAAAGGGAATTTTGAGGACTAGATTAGAAGAGGAGCATACAAGAAAAAAGCGGACTAGAAGAAAAAAAGCAGTCTCGACGGTAGTAAAATTTATGTTTTCACTTAGGGCAATGTCAAAGGAGAGGAATAACAAAATCTTTAACAATAGAAACTAGAACATGGAGTGGAAGGAATGGGCTAAGGTTGCAGTACAATAATGGTAGGCTACAGATAGAGGTAAAAAACTAGGAGTATTGAGGAACTTGTTCTCGACTAAATGGAAGTCATCAATGAAAGGATGGATAAAAATCAACTATGATGATGTGGTATCAATGGATGGAGAAAAAGTAGGCATGGGAAGAGTTTATAGAGATGAGAATGAAAGAATTTTAAGGGGCTTCAATAGTAAAATAGTAGGAACATTACTAATAGAAGCAGAGTTGTGAGCCATTGCAAAAAAAAAATCGGATGGATTAAAGAGGAAAAGCGAGAAAGGATAATAATTGAATTGGACTCCTTCATGGTAATAAAGCTAATAAAAGATAAGTGTAAATAAAGGAATAGTGTCTTGATGGCTTGAGAATATATAAAGAATTTACTTCAAATCTTAATAATTTCATATTTTGCAAGGTTTTCCATAATAAAAATACTGTAGTAAATGGATTGGCAAAAGAGAGTTCGAAAACAAGTAAGAATACTAGTGTTTGGAATCATGAAAATAATTGCAGAGACACTATTCATCATGGGTCTTAGGAATTAATTTGTTTTGTTAATACCATCTTTTTTTTATGTAGACTTTATCTTTTTAAAGTATTTTGGTTCAACCCAAAAGAAAAAAAAAATTATGACGCTAATCATGATATAATACCAACTTGAACCACCGCAAGTTTAATGGTATCCAATAATTTGATGGTTGTAAATCTACTCATCTTAAGATTCTAAAATGGAGTGAAAATGTTTAAGGATGTAACCAGGACGAGTCGTAATAGAGTATTTGCCCGACTAACCCGATAAAAACCCAATAGGGCTTAGGGTTGAGGTTTGGGATATGGAATAAAACCAGATAAGGTATAAGGTCGGGTTACAAGATTTAAAAAAAAAATCGAGATTCAACTAGTTTATTTTTTAAATAATAAATTAAAAATAAAATTTTTAATTTTTAATTTTTTTTTGAAAAGTTTTTCCATTTTTCAAATTTTTTCAATTATAATTTGCATTTCATTTCCTAATTTCCATGTTCCACCATCCACATCCACATCCACATCCACCTATTCTCTTATTGCCAGTTGCCTTACCTTGCTGGAGCCTGGAGTTAAACTTTGGAGACTGACTTGACTGCTGGTTGGCCGTTGCAGGACGGACATGGGACAGTATGGGGATGCCGACGACGTGCCTCGCCTAGTCACCTCACGCCTGAACTGAACAGCTGGACTTAAACAGTTAAACTTAAATACTTAATAACATATATAATATATTATAATACGTAAAATTGATTATCAAAATTCAAATATAGGTCTCATTTCATGTCTGTCATAGCTTACAGTGTCACTTTACTATTATCAAGTATTATCAACAACACAACAGTCAAGCTCAACAGAACGAGAACAACACTACAACAGAGCAGTGTCGCCGTCTAGTTTAGCCCGTCTCGTCTCATCATCGTCAATCTTAATTCCAATTCGTCTTTCGTCATCTGCATCTCCATTCTCCTTCTCCACTTCTCCAACTAGGCAGCAGATGAGCAGACGTGCAATGCAGGACAGCAGGTGCAGCCGCGCCCATGCCACGTAGAGCAAAGCCATCCAGTCGTCGATCTGAGCCTCTGAGAAAGTATTCCTATCATCCTCGTCCAGTCGTCGTCGATCTTACTCCCGCTTATGTCGCCGACTCGCCGTAGGTCGTAGGCTTTGCTATGCGATTGCGAGCGCTTCCCTGTTCGTCATCTTCGACCTCTACGGTTGCTCTTGCTTTGCAGTAAGTACAGTAGTTATAGTTACCTACCCTTACGGTCATGGCCTCAATTGCTCCACGTCCTTTGGCGTGGGTATTAGATAATATATGTATATCTATTCTTTTTATTCATATTTTGCTCTATATGTCAAACAATTGTAGTTGTACA
This sequence comes from Laguncularia racemosa, assembly GCA_037954665.1. Taxonomy (NCBI): domain Eukaryota; kingdom Viridiplantae; phylum Streptophyta; class Magnoliopsida; order Myrtales; family Combretaceae; genus Laguncularia; species Laguncularia racemosa. The sequence goes on along the minus strand of JBBMOL010000086.1, from coordinate 3,343,677 downwards.
GTACAAAAGACTCATCCTTTCAATTATTTTCGGAAGTTTTACAAGCTTTACTTGTGTTTGAGAAAGCAAGCTTGGCCTTCACCTAGTTACCTCATTCTCTCTTTCTATCTCGATCTATGACTATGAGTTGTGACGTTTTCCGTTTTCCAAATAAGCTCGCAGATCGTTTTAAGCTAATTTCTAATGTATCAACAATTGCCTTTCTTAATACAAGTGTTTAGACTATGGAACTTGGGTGTTTTCTACTAGTCTTGATCAGTGGTGATAGTGACTCGGTGTGTCTCGGTCTCGACGCAGTCTCTCTTTGGCCGCTGGATCAATTTGGGTTATGGAAATCTCCCGTTGACGGCTGCAAGTCTACTGTCCTATGACTTGTGTTTATTGTTTGCTGGCACACGGTTTGTTTCTAAGGTATACATTTCTTCTATTGATTTGTGTTTATTGTGTATTGTGTTAGTATTTTTGTACAACATTTGATGTTGTTATTATCTATTGTATTGTGTTAGTGAAGGAGTTGCGATCTATTATTTGGTGGTTTGAGCCATTGGTATTAGGCTATTACAACCATGCAATGGTTGTAGCAACAAATGGAGGTTGTTGAGTGTTGAAAGCATGATTAAAGTGGTGCAAGATGACATAAAAGCATGATTCCTTAGTTTGTAGTATCTTGTATTATGTTATTTTTATGTTAGAGTTTGTGTTTGTGATAAAACAATTATGATTAATGGTATTTGTGGTACTAAAATATTTACAAAATTTATTATACAATGTAGGAAAAATAGATGTACATGAAATTGAGGAGAACTGATACGAACCACGCCAACCCGTGATGAAACCCAATACCAATACGTTCGGAAATTCGTTGCCTAAAACGCCCAAACACCTAAAGTGGAAACCGCGACCCGTTGTCTATAAGCGAGACAAGAACCTTGGTATAATGTGAAGACGCCACAATCGGGATGAAAGACCGATTGATAAGTCGGGTTGAACGCCACGAAAATAAAATCCGATAAGTTCTAGTTAGTTCTTGAAGAACCAAGAGAGGTGCCTCTCAAAAGTGTTTAATGTTCAAAGATGTAAATTCTATGTTATGTCTATTCTAAACCCTAGGAGCTTTTATACTAGGGTTACAATTCGTGAAAAACAAGTCCAAAACGACGTAGCTTAGATAAGTTGCGTAAAAACACGAAAACAGAACAAGCTGACCGGTAGGGGATACACGGCCGTATACACGACCGTGTACTTTTCTGTGCACATTCCGGTCACATACACGACCGTGTACTTCTGGTCGTGTATCTTTCTGTGGATTTGCTTGTCTCCATACAGGACCGTGCCTTTTAGCCGTGTATGATTCTATGCAATCTTGGAATTCCTACACGGCCGTGTCTTGAACATACACGCCCTCTTCAACCCGTGTCCGATGTGACTTGTATAAAAGCAAGGGTCTTCCCATGGTTGTTCCAATCCGTTCCAACTTCATGATTGCTCCAATCCTTTTCGGCTTCATGGACAACCTTTATCAACCCGTTCAGTGCTTCATTGAATCGTTTCGCTTGATTTCTTGTGATCGGTCCAGGCGGCACTTCAAGAGGATCCACATTTCTTCTTCTGGCTTGGCTCTCATCATGGATCTCATCATTCCCCTCCTCTTGAAAAGGATTTGTCCTCAAATCATTGCCTGCATCAAATGGACTCAGATTAATAACATAAAATGTGACACTTACTGGATACTCACCTGGTAAATTTTTCTTGTAGGCATTATCATTGATTTTCTCAAGCATCGGAAATGGACCGTCTCCCCTAGGGTTCAACTTGGATCTCCTCTGCAATGGAAACCTCTCCTTGCAAAAATGCACCCAAACCCAATCTCCAGGCTGAAAAATCTTGGGTCTCCTGCCCTTGTTCACCCTTGAAGCGACCTTGGCATTTTGTTTTTCAATCCTACTCTTTACTTGTGCATGTAGCTTTCTCACGAAATCTGCCTTAGAATCAGCATCAAAACTCACAAACTTGTTAAGTGGCAATGGCAATAAATAAATAGGAACCAATGGGTTAAAACCATACACAATCTTAAATGGTGAACAATGAGTAGTGCTATATAAAGCCCTATTATATGCAAACTCCACAAATGGTAGACAATCCTTCCAAGTCCTAATGTTCTTCTCTATGATTGCCCCTAACAATTGAATTAAAGTCCTGTTAACCACATTAATTTGCCCATCAATTTGTAGGTGACAGATAGTTGAAAACATCCGTTTAGTTCCTAACTTTTCCCACATTACTCTCCAAAAATGACTAAAAAATTTCTCATCTCGATCACTAACAATGCTTCTAGGTATACCATGCGGACGCACTACCTTTCTAAAGAACAAATCAACAATGTGTATAGCATCATCAGTTTTATGACAAGGAATGAAATGAACCGTTTTAAAAATCCTATCCACAACCACAAAATTAGAATCTCGACCATGCTTAAGCCTAGATAATCCTAACACAAAATCTATGGAAATGTTTATCCATGGCTCATGAGGAATGACATTATACTCATATAACCAATCTAAGAAGTCATCTAAGCGATGAATGGGATGATGATACTTTACCGTGATGTTGTTGATGGTGCGGCAGTCAACACACATTCTCCATGTCCCATCCTTCTTAGGCACCAAAATCATAGGCACTGCACATGGACTCATGCCTTCTCTCACATATCCCTTCTCCATTAATTCATCGACCTGCCTTTGGAGTTCCTTCGGAAAGACATTTTCAAAGTCCTGCACAAGAGACACAACCACACTAGGCAAAGAGTTAGATAATTCGTTAGTAGTCAAACATGTTTCCTTAAAAACCAGCAACAACATAGGTTGCTTCATCACTAACGCTCTCCTCACTACACTCGCTCTTGCCACACAACTCTCCTTTTGCAAGGCTGCCCTCTCCTTTTCACTCACCACCAAAGTTGATTCCCCTTCAACTTGGCCTCTCACACTCTTTCCAGCCTTCCTCTCTTTTTCCTTTTGATCTTGACTTTTATATTCCTTTTCTTTCTCATTGTCTTTTGCTCTCTCACTTTCCCTCTGCTTTTCACTCACCTTATGTTTTGCAAAAGACTGTTGTAGCTGCAACTGGTCCTCATACACCTGCTTAGGTGTTAACAGTTTAAGATTAAAGCTTTTCCCTTGGTGAACAAGCGTATACTTGTTAGAAAAGCCATCATGAACAACCTTCCTATCAAATTGCCATGACCTCCCCAACAACACATGACATGCTTGCATTGGCACTATATCGCATAACACCTCATCCTCATATCTACCAATGCGAAAACCAATCAAGGCTTGCTTACTCACCTTAGTCTCACCACTATCATTCAACCACTGCAATTTATATGGACTAGGGTGTCTAACAGTTTTGAGCCCCAGCCTTTCAACAATAAAATTGCTCACTAAATTGGGGCAACTTCCCCCATCAATAATCAAACTACAAATGTGATCTCCTAGATAACATCTAGTATGAAATATATTCTCTCTTTGCACCTCTTCTTCTTCCTTCACCTGCACATTCAAAGCTCGCTTTACTACTGCCACTAGCCTTCCCATTGCAGGCGCCTCATCATCACTAGCATCCTCTAATGGAGGCATATCATCTTCTCCACTATCCCCCTCAGTCTCATACTCACCATCATCACGCAAAATCATCACACGCCTATTTGGACATTGACTAGCAATATGGCCTCTACCTTGGCATTTAAAACATCTAATGTCACGATTTCTAGAAGTAGAAGGTTCAGGGTTACCTTGGTTACCAAGAGTAGAACCCGTTTGCCTCAGCTCCCCTTTTGGTTTGGTGGGCAAAGGCTTTTCTTCTTTCTTCCATTGGTTGGTCTTCCAAGTGGATGAACCATTACCCTGTGGAAACCGTGCAGTACTATTACCTTTCCTCTTGTGCTGGTTCTCAACCTTTATAGCCATGTGAACCATATCCTCTAATTTTACACAATGCTGCAATTCAACCACATTTTGGATTTCTCTATTCAACCCAGCAAGAAACCTAGCCATTGTAGCCTCTCTATCCTCCTCTACATTCGCCCTAATCATAGTGACTTCTATCTCCTTGAAATACTCATCTACACTTCGGCTTCCCTGCCTCAGAGTTTGCAACTTGTTGTGCAATTCACGATAGTAATACGCAGGCACAAACTGCTTCCTCATCACTCTTTTCATCTCTTCCCAAGACTCAATAAGTGGCTCACCACTCCTTCTCCTATTCAACATTAGTTGATCTCACCACACTATAGCATAATCCGAAAATTCAATGGCAGCAAGTTTTACCTTCTTTCTCCCACTATAGTTGTGACAATCAAATACCATCTCCACTTTTTTCTCCCATTCTAAGTACGCCTTGGGATCATTCTTCCCTTGGAAAGGAGGAATCTTCATCTTTATGCTACTCAATTGATCATCCTCTCTATTCCTATCTCCTCTATCTTCCCAATCTCTAGTTCCTCTATTCCGACCACTATATCCTCTATAACTCCCAACATAAGGCTCATCAAAGTCATCATCCGTCATTTCATCTCCACCCCTCGGTACTCTCCTAGAACGACTCTCCCTCTTACGCCCTTAGAATACATTTGTGGATTGCTCTAGTCTTTGCTCTATCATCTCATGAATTTGTTCCATTCCCTCTTGGAACATCCTCTTCATTTCACCCCTCAACGCCTCAATTACTAACCTAGCATCAAACCTTCCCCTCTCACCTTTAGGAGAATGTTGTCTCGACATAGTCCCTGCAGAAAAGATTAGTACTAACACAAATATATATATAATTAAACCTCACGATACACTCCCTTACGTGTTTCGCTCAAATGATGATATCACACAGTCACTCGTGTATTCTCACAAACAACGATGATATCAACTCGCTAATTCCTCTTCTCAATTCTTTTGGAACTAACCCGAACTACACCAATTCCCTTCCGTAGAATTCAAAACAACTCTAGGGTTCGTAAATTTTCCTCTATTTTTCTATCCGATTTTTTTTTTTTGTCTCTGTTTTGCTTTGATCACGTTTCTCTTGTCTTTCTTTTCTTTTCTCTTCCTTTTTTTTTGTTGTGATTTTTACTCTTTTTTTTTTTAATAATTGCCTAGTCGATATTACACTATCAAAAGACAATCAATACTACGAAATTGAATAGGATAATTGATATGAACGATTGGAGTTAGGGTTTTTGATATTACCTTCCTCAACCGAACTTGATGTTTTGACAAACCTAAGCTCTGATACCAAACTGATACGAACTACGCCAACCCGTGACGAAACCCAATACCAATACGTTCGGAAATTCGTTGCCTAAGACGCCCAAACACCTAAAGTGGAAACCGCAACCCGTTGTCTATAAGCGAGACAAGAACCTTGGTATAATGTGAAGACGCCACAATCGGGATGAAAGACCGATTGATAAGTCGGGTTGAACGCCACGGAAATAAAATCCGATAAGTTCTAGTTAGTTCTTGAAGAACCAAGAGAGGTGCCTCTCAAAAGTGTTTAATGTTCAAAGATGTAAATTCTATGTTATGTCTATTCTAAACCCTAGGAGCTTTTATACTAGGGTTACAATTCGTGAAAATCAAGTCCAAAACGACGTAGCTTAGATAAGTTGCGTAAAAATACGAAAACAGAACAAGCTGGCCGGCAGGGGATACACGGCCGTATACGCGACCGTGTACTTTTCTGTGCACATTCCGGTCACATACACGACCGTGTACTTCTAGTCGTGTATCTTTCTGTGGATTTGCTTGTCTCCATACACGGCAGTGCCTTTTAGCCGTGTATGATTCTGTGCAATCTTGGAATTCCTATACGGCCGTGCCTTGAACATACACGTCCTCTTCAACCCGTGTCTGGTGTGACTTGTATAAAAGCAAGGGTCTTCCCATGGTTGTTCCAATCCGTTCCAACTTCATGATTGCTCCAATCATTTCCGGCTTCATGGACAACCTTTATCAACCTGTTCAGTGCTTCCTTAAATCGTTTCGCTTGATTTCTTGTGATCGGTCCAGGTGGCACTTCAAGAGGATCCACATTTCTTCTTCTGGCTTGGCTCTCATCATGGATCTCATCAAGAACATGGGTGCAAATGAAGTTGAGGAAATTTCATTCCCTCCATCTGGATTTGAAAAGGAAGGTGCAAGAAGAAAATCAACAACTACATCAAGTTCTAAAGTTACAAGCAATTGCAATACCAATACAAGTGAACATGCTGGCAAATGTAAGTTGACTTTGAGTGTATGGAATGAGATGGTGAAAACCACAATTGATGGGGAAGATTTTGCTGTATGCAATCATTATAGTAGAAGACTAAAAGCAAATAGCTCACATGAAATAAAGCATTTGCATAATCATTTGAATAGGTGCTTGTAGAGAAAAAAACAGGCAGACATAAGGCAATGTTTTCTATCTATTGAAAAAAGAGAAACCGATAGTGAGAATGGGTTAAGGATTGGAAATTGATCATTTAATAAATAAATATCGAGATAAAAACTTGTAAAGGCAATCGTTGTTCATGATTATCCTATTTCTATGGTTGAAGATGAGTGGTTTAAAGAATATATCAATAGCATTCAACCATTAGTAAATCATATCAGTTGCAGCACTATGAGGAAAGAAATTATGAGTATTTATAACAGGAAGAAAGAAAAATTGAGAGTAATGTTGAAAGGCCTAAATTCCCGAGTTGCTATAACAATAGACATGTGGACATCTAATTAGAAAAGGGAATACATGACCATGACGGCGCACTTCATTGACAACGGTTGGAAGCTTCAGAGTCGATTGTTAAAGTAAGATTATTTGTTATCATGTCTTTCTTATTTATCTATTGAAAAAGTACATTTACATATTTTTATTAACCTTATTTACATATTTATGCAGTTTTGTATATATTTCAACTCCGCATACAAATGGGGTACTTGTCGATTATCTCTTTGAGTCACTAATGTTGTGGAGTTTGGATAGAAAATTATCTATAGTTACTATAGATAATTGCTCCATGAATGATGTAAAGATGACAACTTTATTGTTGAAGCTGCGAAGAGATGATCTCATTCTTCGTGGGAAGGTAATTCATATGCGTTGTTGTGCACATATATTAAACTTGATTTTGAAGGAAGGTGTGAGTATAATAGAAAAAGCAATTGAGAAGATTCATGAAAGTGATGCATTTTGGTTTGCAACACCATCATGAGTGGAGAAGTTTGGAGAGGGATGCAAGCAATTAGATATTTTGTATCGTAAAAAGCTTTCTTTAAATTGCAAAATAAGATGGAACCCAACATGATATGTTGTCACAGCAATTGGATATAAAGAAGTTTTCTATAAAGTTCAATATATGAATAAACACTACAAATGATGAATGGGAGCTAGCAAAAGAAATTTGCAAGAAGCTGGCAATATTTTATGAGGTAACTAATTTTTTTTCTGGTACTTAATATCCAATAGCAAATTATTACTTTGAAAAGGTGTATGAAATTAGGGAAGCTTTGATTGAATGGAAGGACTCTGCTGATGTCATTATTAGTACTATGGCCTATAAAATGCTTGAGAAGTCTAAAAAATATTGGGGTGATGTGCATATTATTATGGCCATTTGTACTGCTTTAGATCCTCACTTTAAAATGAAGATTGTGGACTTTGTGTTTGGTAATGTTTATGGGGTAAATGCTTTAATGGAGATACAAAATGTTAGAAATGCTTGTTTTGAATTACTTTAAGAATATCGGTGTAATGTTAAGCACTCACACAAGCAATGGCAATTGTTCTTTCAATTCTCTAACAAGTAATGATAGTGTTTATACTAATGTTACAAGAAAATTAAGGTTAGTGCAATACCTGTGCACTATCAATAGTGATGGCCAGGTAAAATCAGAGTTGGAGCATTACTTAGAAGAGCCTGTGTTGCCTTGGATTGATAATTTTGATATTCTTAGCTGGTGGAAATCAAATGGAATCAAGTATCCTACATTGCAAGAAATAGCTAGGGATATATTAGTTGTTCATGTATCCACAGTTGCTTCTGAATTTTCTTTTATTGGTAGACAAGTAATTAGATCACATAAAAGTCGACTCAATCTAGATACAATTGAGACATTGATGTGTACTCAAAGTTGGTTATTATATGAAACAAGATGTAAAAGTTTATATTACATAATATTTGCATTTATTTAGTTATTAATAAAGTTTCTATTGCTCATTATTTGATTTATTCAACATAATTATTTTTTTTCTTTGTAAATATAGAGATAATTGAAGAAGAGGATTGGGGGTGAAATCCAGAACTGTGTAGATTTAAGAGTGAGTAAGTAAAAATGTCATTACAGAGTTTTTTTTTTAAGCAAAATTTCAATTGTTAATATATGTTACATACTTATAGTATATTTCATTGCAAGACACAAGTGGAGCTTTTTAGAGAATTGTGCTAAATTTAGTCAAGGGATTTTGTGATTATGCATTTATGCTCAACAATTAAAGAATTGTAGGACGTGAAAAAATTTCATTGATGGAGTGTTGGACTTGTTGTTTGGTGTTTGCATTGCATCCATATTTTTGTTCATCTCTTTATTTTTACATTCAAATATTCAATATATGGTGTAAATTAATTTTATTTTATGTTATTTTTTATTTAGTATCTTATGATTTCATATAAATTAATATAATATATATTATGTTTATCGCTTAATTTTTTTTATCACACATAAATTAATAATAAATTGAAGAAATGATATCTGAAAATAAATAAAAGTAAATTTTTTTAAAAATTTAATCCATTTTTGGGTCGGGTATTGATTTCTCTCTTGATGAGGCGGGTTCGGATTTGTTGTAAAAAACCCGTATCGGGTCGGATCGGGCCGAGTTGTAGGACTTCCAATTGACCCGTCCTAAATCCGGCCCGTTAACATCCCTACCTAAAACCCCTTTCTCTCAAGTCATAAACCCCCCTTCCCCCTTCTCTTTCTCTCCCTTTCTATCACACCCTAATTTCGTCTTCAATCAAATCAACAGCAAAATGAGACACTCGTGGCGATATCTTCTTCTCCGAACTCCAAAACGATCACACCAACACTTCTCAAACCCTACTTCTCTTCGCACTCTCTCTCCATCACTTTCCAATCCCACCTCCCTTCGCCACCTCACTTCATTACCGTACAAAGCCCTTCTTTTAAACTCTCCTTCTTTCCCATTAACCTCTAAGGTCGCAACTTTCTCAAACCCCATTGCTCAATCCTTCAGGAACTTCTCGTCTCAGCCAGCAATCGAGGTAAAAGACTCGGTTCATGTTTTAATTTCCGAAATTTTCACTAAATATAGTGATATGAATGTTGTTAGGGGCGAAATTGAGGCAAGTGGACTAGTGTTTAGTCATGATTTGATTTTGAAGGTTTTGAAGGGGTTAAATTCTAGTCCTGATGTCGCTAAGAGGTTTTTTAGTTGGGTTTTGGAGAACCATGTAGATAAATTGAGCTCGAAGTCATATAATTCGATGTTGTATGTGTTGGGCGTTAATGGTTTGCTTGATGATTTTTGGGGTTTGGTGGGTAAAATGAAGGAAAAGGGTTATGGTGTGTCGGGTTGGGTGCGTGATAAGGTGCTGGAAAGGTTTGAGAAAGATGGTAGAGTTTGTGATGTGGAGAGGCTGAAAGGTGAGTTTGTTTCTGGTTCGGTTGGTAATTCAGAAGGAAGGATGTGTGCTTCTATGTGTAGGATTGTGAAAAACGAGGTTTGGACTGAGGATGTTGAGAAAAAATTAAGGGAACTGAATTATGAGTACTCGGGAAGATTTTTTAGAAATGTGTTGGAGAAACTTGATTCTGAGCCCTCAAAAGCATTGATCTTTTTTCGGTGGTTGGAGGAAAGTGGCTTGTTTAAGCACGATGGGGAAACCTATAATGCGATGGCGAGGCTGTTGGGGAGAGAGGATTGCATTGATAGGTTTTGGAAAGTTGTTGATGATATGAAGACTGCAGGATATGCTATGGAGAAGGAGACTTTTGTGAAAGCATTGGGTCATTTTGTTAAGAGAAAGATGATTAAGGATGCCGTGTATTTGTATGAGTTTGCAATGGAGGGGTCAGACAAGCCTTCAGTGGATGACTGTACATTCCTGCTGAGGAAAATAGTTGTTAGTAAGGACTTAGATTTGAGGCTGCTTTCAAGAGTCATGAAGGCATTTACAGAGAAAGGGAATGTGTTGACAGATTCCATGGTTAATGCAGTTTTGAAATCTTTAGCAAGCGTTGATAGGATTGGGGAGTCTAATGAGGTGTTAAAAGTTTTGAAAGATTCTGGTTTTGTAGCGGGAAGCAATATGCAGAGTAGCATTGCTTACAGATTAAGTAGCTCAGGTAATAAGGAGGAAGCCACCCAATTTTTTGAAGCTGTTGATGCTGTTAGTAATCTCAATCAAAAGGCTTGGACATCTTTAATAGAAGGGTTTTGTGCTGCTGGGGATCTTGAAGAAGCTTCAACCAAGTTTAAAGCGATGGTTGAAAGAGAAGGCAGTTCTTCTGCTTGTCATGCTTTTGAATTGTTGGTTGATGCATATTGTCGTAGTGAACGAGCAGCAGATGCTTGTAAGCTGTTGAATGATTGTGCTAAAGATAACAAATTAAAACCTTGGCAATCAACTTACAAAATCTTGATAAGCAAATTGCTGTTCCAAGGGGGATTTAATGATGCAGTTAGTCTTCTTCAGTTGATGAAAAAACATGGGTACCCACCTTTTATTGATTCATTCATTGATTACATATCTAAGAGAGGATCTGGGGATCAAGCAATTACTGTATTAAAAAGAATGACTTCTAGGAAATTTGCATCCACATCTGTGTTTCTCCGGATGTTTGGAGCTTTTTTTAAGGCTGGAAGACATAATGAAGCACAGGAGTTTCTTGCTAGGTGCCCAAGGGAAATCCGTAACCATGCAGATGTTTTGGATCTTTTTTGCTCTTATTCGAAAAACTCTGCTACAGTCTTGTCTGCTCAAGCTCCAGTACTCTTGTAGTGGATTGTGTGAGGGGAAATTGGAAGTGGTTTGTATTCCAGGATTTCTGGTTTAAAAAAAATAGTTGTCGTTTTTGTGAGTCATGCTTTTACAATCCCTCAAGTCTTGCTCATTAACCTCTGACTACAATTGCCTCTCCCTCCTGTCGCATCAAAATTTCTGAGGTATTGAAATCCTCTGATCATCTGCTTAAATGTTGAGCTTAGTACTTCAGGTTTTTTTGCTCTAGAGTAAGATAATCTCATTGCTTTTGTCATTTCTACTCGATTAATTTGGCCTTGATTTACCAAAAAAATTGTTTTGACCTGGGTTTATGGTTTTAGGACATGGTAAATTCTGTTGTTTTGGACTAGACCAATGATGTTTTCGTTTGCCAAGATAAATTAATAAGATTGTTTGTGATCATTTTTTTCAAGAACTTCTTTATTATATGAACCCCCGTTGCTGGTTCTCCTAACTTAAATCTTTAAATTGGTTAAAAGTGTGACAAACTTGAATATAGTTTCTGTTCTCCTTGTATAGTATGTTTCATATAAGTTGGTCTATTTGTTTCTGTTTTGTTGGATTCTTCAATTTTCTGATTCTCTAAGTTATTACTGCTCTTATTTTAAAAATGAGTGTATGCTGCTAATTATCCTTGCTAATTATGATGAAAGTTTCCTGGGAGTACTCAGATAGATTGTTATGGAAATTATAAATGTTTCAGCCCTAAGCTAAATACTGGTTAGAAAGGAACATTGTTCACACTTAGCCGTTACCATGCATCCTTCATTTGTTTCCTTGTACTTTTAATGTCCCAAATTCAGGTAATGAGGGTAAGATCAAGTCAATTCCAAGAAAGTGTGCCAAACTTAAAAGATAATGATGAAAAGTTTTTTCACTTTCAAAGCATTCTTTCAGACTTGAACAGATAACGAAACCTATTTGCCCTATAGCCTGCGGAAAAGAATGGTAAACAATATAAATTTGTGCTCATGTCAAAAATTTCCATTGAGAAACTCACAGATCCGGACTGTATTCAAACTAGCAACATTAATTGGAGTCAATGTTTTTGATGGGCTTGCAAATATGGTAGAGTTAACCAAGAAACCTGGACTAGCAATTTACATATGTAGTGGTTTTGTGAGGGCAGTGGTGTTGGATGGGCTTGGTGGTGGTGCTGTCTGCTCTAGTAGCTGCCACCTTGGTGTTACAGCTAAGGAGTTGGGGCAAGGAAGAGTTTGGTGAGGTGGTGGCCTCTTTCTGGGGAATGTTCTGCAATCCCGTGGAGGAATTATGCTTAGGCATTTTGAACATGTGATTCTAGTATTTCTGAAATGCAGACTATTTTTCTCCTTTAACTCTATTCTTGAATATGTTCTTGTTTCCAAAGAACACTTTACACAATGTCTAGTTGGCTCCCATCTTACATTGTATCTCTCTTTTTGTGTGTATCTGGATCTTAATGATATTTGAAGAGTGCAAGTAATGCTAGTGGAAACAACATTTTTGTTCTTCAATATATTTAATAATTGTTTTCCTTGTTTTTGGTAATCCCATGTATTTGAGGAGTAAGAAGAGCTTCATTTATCTTCCTTCTTTTCTTTTTCTTTTTGGTTGTTCTTGGTGGTGTTGTCATTCCAGAATTCCTGATTAGTATTATTTTATATTTGCAAAGAAAGTGACTTGATTCCTTGATGTCTTCTTGGGATGAGTGGATTTGTCTGAATGTTTACATTGGCCAATGCACACTGTTTCAATCTCAAGTCGTTGAGTGTATTTGTCTGAATGTTTGCATTGGCGCCTTACTAGGAGGAAGCATATGAAGTATATGCCATTCCCACTTGTATCTGGTATCTAATTAATAAATGAGAGTCAAATATTGTGTTTGCATGTGGTGGCTATTAGTACTTTTTCAATACATTAATAGTCAAATTGTTTAGATGTAACAGAACAGGAAGTCAATAAAAGGGTTTTCTCCTGCTTCTGGAGTCGGAGCATTGATCTATTCTGGATGGTTGGGATTTCTATGTTGATTATTTGGTTAGGATTTTATGCATGGTCGAAAGTCATACTTCTTAATGATCTGCAGCAATTATGTGGTCATGTGTTCTGTATGGCAAGATTGCAATGCTATACATGAGCTAGGAATGTTGCATCTGTAGCCTTTGCTTGTCCGGATCTTGCAGCACCTGACACTCAAGTATAGGACCCCCATACTTTCTCTAATCCATAAGGGAATTTGATTAATCATGGAACTTCTATTTCTTTTTTCTCATGTGTTGCATTTGCCTCTTAGTTTAGTTGTTCATGGTATTTCCTGTGCAGACTTAATGCCATGCACAAAAGTCGGATTATTTGTCTTCGAAGTAAAGATCTAAATCTAATTTTCTTGTTAGATAAAAAGATCTAATCTTCTGTGGCACTGTAGTACGTTTAGCAGAGTGGCTCCTGGTTGCTGACAGCAGACTTGTCAAATTCCAGTACTGTAGCAAACAGATCATGTGAGAACGTTTCTCAGTTATTTACGGCTCTCTCGGTCTGTAAGCCAAATGCAATCCCCCCCCCCCCCAAAAAAAAAAGAAAAAAAAAACTATGGTGTAGACATAAGATTCTGAATTTCTTTGTAGGATAATGATTGTATTGTTGGCAAAGGTGTTATCAGCTGCACTGACATGTTGAGCTGCTTATTTGATGTTATGAGTACTCTGATCATATAGAGCTATGTAACTATTTTCTTCATGGGTTTGTTGGTCCATCACCATCGATCCTCTCGGATACATCAGCTATACGATTTGCTCACTTCATCAATTGAATGATTTGTCTCGTGTCTTTTTCTCTTTTAACTCACTGCAGCTTTTGGCAATTACCAGTAAGGCAGTAACTTTTGACATACGAGTGGATGGGGACCAGAGAACCGGTGTTTGGTTTTACCTCATTTTGGTTTGGTCAAGTGTTTTTTACTCCAATGTGTTGAGCTATTAGTAAACATGCAGGCTTTTTTTCAGCCTTCTTTCTTGGAAGACAGTAATTTCAGAGGGACTCCTCTTTTCATTTCTGCTTGAATTGTAGGGGATTACAAAAATATTGTAACATTATAATCCATGTCCGTTTTGAATTTAATTGTTCTTGTGATATTAACATGATTGAAATTGCGGTATCGATGGCTAAGATCCAAATGCCAACATGTTGAATTACATCATATCCTAGTAAGCAACCAAGAGGCTGCACTAGACCTCGTGGTCCTTCATCCCCCTTCGAAATTTCTGAGAAAATGTTGCCTCGAATGCATAGAAAATTTTCGAAGAGTGTACTTTCTATGGTTTCATTCCTCCTATGCAGCTCACCCTTTCCCGATGAAATCTTGAGTCCTCCACTGTAAGAAACTATATGGCTTGCTGGCATTCTTGAGTTCGTATGTAGCTAACTCCAACCATGCTACTTGGTCACTTAGAAGAACATTGTTGTTATCTGTCTCAGCCATTAAAGATGGTTGGTGGTTATGCTAGTGAGCAAAACAATTGATAGTGGTGTACTTGATTAAGGGAGCTGAATATTTGATTTTGGTATCTGTTTCGTGTTTATTTGAATAAATGTGTTTATCTCAAAATAGATTGAAAAAAGATAACTAAATATTAATCTGATATAGATAAAAAATAGATAATTCAAATAAGTCCTGATTGAAAAATCAATGCCGACAGTCAATTTCGTTGGTGACCGGTTTCAAATGGGTTGATTTTGATCCTTCATTCGAGAGTTTAATGTACTGTTTCACTATGCAACGTGGCATCTAAGAGGGGTTTTGCCTTAAGGCGGATTTCAGTGTGGATACCAGGTCGAGTTTGGGGCATATCCAGCAGAGATGGGGTTGCGAATCTTGTGGCCAAAGGGGACGCGAATGAGACGCTTCAACGAGCAAAATGCAATGTGACAGAAAGGGCTGACACACAATCCTGTTCCGTCATTGTCCGATGTTTTGTTAATGCATTTTTTTTTTAGCTTTAAGATGAAAGAAATGAAATTTCCTTGCGGTATTTCGTTTGACAGCTTCTATAGCTGTTGGTGTATTTCGGAATTTAGTCAAGAAACAAGTGACAACTAATGTTCTTCCACCAAATAGGACAGAAAATGCCATCATATTGCCATGATTGGTTGCTATTGCTATTGCATCTCTAAATTTTCTATGGAAACACTGGGGATTGGGGGACCAAGAGCTGTAGGCATGCAGCCAAAAGAGATTGTTTGGGGTGGATCCTGCTATATTCCCAGAGTGCTTGTACGTGCATGATATGAACTAGGGAGGTAAAATTCTACGAATGGACTATCATTTGTGACCTCTGTTGGGGTAATACCAATGGGTTATTGGTCCAGTGCACCCTGGATTATAAACTAAATTAGAAATTTTATCCTTGATTTGTTTGAAAACGTATAGGACATTTGAAAGCGGTCAATTGCTTTACATAGAAAAATATATTTTAATTGTCTTAAGATATCCAAATATATATATATTTAGAAGCACATTTGGTACATGAGAATGAAATCATGTGATATTAAATAAAAGAATGCCAAAATTCTTAAGATATCTAAATTATTTGGTGATTAATAATGTAGAAATATATATTTAAAAGCCACAAAATGAGACTGGGAAAAAGGAGAAAAAAAAGAAGACAAGAAATGTTATAATCTTGTATGTGACCAGCCTTGTAAATGTGTCAATAGATAAAAGAGTGAAAACCCTGCTGTTCGTCTGGTTGCCTACATCGAAGACATGTGATTTCTTTTGCAGCATTACTTTCAATAATATCATCATAGAGTCTGCTTTAACAGATTTCAAAAGATAGGGTGGTCCAGATGATCTATTATTGGTTTATATATATATATATATAAAGGGGTTAATTTGAACCAGCATGATGGCTTGTTCTAAGCGGGAGCTCTCTCTGGTTTGTGTGGAAAGCAATGACCTACACATTGGGTGTTCAACGACAGCAAAGTGGGTAGCCATAGTTGCTTAGTTTCTAACTTATGCCAAAAACTCAATGACACTCACTCGTATCATTACGAAATTGCAGTCCGCACCTAAACTTGATTGGGAAATCATAATGGAAGTTATGGGATGTGTATTAAAAAATTAAATAAAAGAAACTTTTAGGCTTATATTTTTGTTCCTTAAAAGTACAAAATGTTTCATTTTAGGAACTCAACTAGTGACCTGAAGGCACTTGGGTCAATGGAGTCTTGGCAAATTACATAAATAATCCCCTTCAAATTTCAGTCATCGTGCATTTGAGTTCTTGAACTTTGATTGTGTGCAATTAAGACACACTACTTTACGTTTGTCGAAAAGTGCCTTGAACTTTTTCTTATTGTACTGAATTGAAAAATTTTATTAAAAATATCCTTGATCTATATTTGAGCTTCGATTTTTAATGCTGAAGTTCTAATTAGCTTCAAACAAGTATTTATTTAAAATTTTCACACTTGTATTTTCTGAAATAGAAGCTCAATTAAAGATATTGTAAGTTAAAATTTTCAATTTAGTACAATTAAAAAGTTCATAGCCTATTTGAACATTTTACAATGTTCCAAGAGTTTATTTGTGTATTTTGCCTTTAATTTTCTGCAACCTTTGCAATATTGATATTAAAGGGTAAAAGAATAATAATAATAATAATAATAAATAGGGTAGTGGATAAGACTTACCCAAGAAAGGGCAGGCCAAAGAGGGTAGTCCCACCCTAAGTACTACGATAATGGCTTTAGATCAATGGAGGGGTCCATAGACCATAGACCAAATTATGTTGTGGAAGGTGTTTTGAGTATAGTGTGGGCAAAGTACTTCATAAGGGTGTTCAGATGTCCCTTGTCGTCTCTTAGGTTGTTCAAATGACGTCCATTCTAAAAGCTAAGGTTTGGGACCTCCTGTTCCCTTGAACGGCCCTTCCTATCACCCTTTTAAGTGTCTGCCATCTTTTGAACAAGTGAACCGTTTTGCACTATTATCTTGCCAAACAAACGGTAGTGTTAATCGGCAGTTCCATAAGAAAATCTTCTTCTAATAGTCTTGGGGATTTTGAAATATGATACCTCTTTATTGAGCTAAATTCCAGCTTCGCTCCTTGTAACATTTATGTATCCAGAGATCAATTCTCTAGAAGAATAAGGGCAGAAGGAGCAACTATAAACTCTCCATCCCTGTTTTTTTTCCTTAGAAAAATATGTCTATAATTATTGGCTATTTGCCGAGGCTTTTATATTTAACGACATGAATGTTGGTGGAATAGATCGGGTTTAATTTCTTATTTATTTTAATTGTCAAACGATTGTCAAAATAATAAATAAATAAATAGCTATATTCAAGGGTATGCTACCCACGTTGCTTGATTTTTACGCTTGCTATATTGTTTTCGGTTTGTCCGATATGTTCTAGCTTGCATATGGCATCCGTAGCCCATTCAATTCAATAAACACACCTAAAAATTTAAGAAAGTATATTATTAGCATGTTCTAAGGGCAAAGTTAGGACCATCCCTTTTGCCTAGGTATAATGGAAAATTACGTATAAATATATTTTCGCATTAAGATATGAAAAACGCCTAGATTCTTGCTTTATTATAATGAACCTGGATATTCAACATCCAATGAGTCTTCCGATGCTTTCATAATCTTCATTTACCATGCCAGGATGAAGGCAAGTAATTTTCCTACCATTTGCTCAAGCTCCATCACAACAGCCAAAAGAATCTATATACCGTGCTAGGTTTCTCAAAATTTTGGAGAAATTACAAAACCTCAGATGCATGTGAGAATTACTATACTTAAAGAGTTTTAGTTTTATGCATACTACACAAAGTTTACTTTGAATTAGTTTAAGGATTGGAACTATGTTCAAGAAAAAAATTAAGTAGCACTTTTTTGTTCAAGTACCACACAATAATTATTTGGAAATTTAGAAGGTTTCTAGAGTTTTGGCCAAAGACAGAATGAAAGTATTCTAAGGAAATCGTATAAAATTGCAGAGAAAAGCTAACCCTTGTTTTTTTTATCATTTCTAAGCAACACATTAATACGTAACATTATCAAATGACAAAACCATTTGACTTGATCGTTTGATGTTGTTTTTAACCATTATATTTAGCTAAAAACGGTTACAAATGAATCCATATCTTTAATTAATGAACACGTCTTAGTTGCTTGAAAGATCGCACTATTTAAGCAAATTTTCAATTTGAGCAAAGACCAACTTCTGCAAAATGGTACTTCGTTTGGATCTCTTTCGCTTTGTCCAAATGAAGTGCTTGCTACACGTACTCTCAAAGCTCTGGGTAAGATTTCGTCCAGATCCTACCAAGTGAGATCCAAATGAATTCTTAATCACAGGACATAATGTTTTGAATATTTATAGTACACAGGAAAATATGGGAACGTACTTCGTATGGATTTCACATGAGAGATTTGAACAAAATGCACACCTGCATTTCTTTATTAGTTGAAATATAGCTTAATGTTTTGACTAGACATAATCATCAAGCCGAATTGGCTCGAAACTGGCTCGAACTTATCAGGTTATAACTTCAAAAAAATGACTGAAGTCCGATCTGGGATCTCATAGTTTTGGATCGGATCATGTGAACTAATGATTCACCAACCGATTCGGCTCATGAACCATCAGCTTGTGAATTGACTCGAATTTTATTTTTTTATATTGTATTTTGCCAGTTCACTGAATAATCCATTGTTCAACAGGTTCAACCGGTGAGCCATTTGGCCAGTTCATAGGTTGGAACTAATCCATGCCCATGTCTAGTTTTGACATTTTCATGATTTCACCTAACACTAAGCTGCCAATACTTTCAAGTTAATATATAAGCACTTAGTCTAAGATTCAAAATAAATAATTGGCAAGCTATATCATATATCATATATCATATATACTTATACCTAAAAAATTCCTTATGTGGCACTTGTCTTTATGTCGAATAATATCAAAATCATAATAAAAACTTTATGTGTTTTTCAATTTTACATATAAAGTTTGAAATTATTAAATATTAATATTTAATTGAGCTTTTACATATTGAATTTAATACCTAAAAAGTGAACTCGCTAAATATCATACTAATTGAAATTCTACTTATCAAATTTATAACAATTATAAGGTGACATGGATCAAAGAAAGAGTACAAGTTAGAGATAGGATAATAACTTGGACAATTAAAAGTTTGATTGATTATGATATTTAATAATTTTAAATTTTAAGTATAAAATTAAAAAAAAAATGCGTTACCAATTTTTTTATGTTTCTAGAGCCAAATTCACCGGGTGGCAATTTATATTTAAAAGTTATGTTTGTATCTTATAAGGAATGCATAAGATTGAAAAATGTCGCAAACAATTAACTTAAATTGTAATTGTGTTTAATAGTTAAATAATTGTCCTTGTGTCAAATATAATCAGCCCTAATCATATGCATATTGTTGCACTGGATGAACTTTCTTCTCTGATCGGATTTAACGGATGCATTGCCATTGCCTCCTTGTGGGCACAGAGACGTTAATCATGTCTAAACAAGACAACATAAGTCATATCAAAGCTTTAACGATAATAGCACTGCCATGTCCATAGTCAAATCAAGATTGCACGATGTCGAGGGATTGTTTCGATCATTTTGGTCCTGCCTTTGTCTCGAAAAGGATGATTCCTTTGGCCATCTGTCGAACCACATTATCGTTTTCTTCATCATTCTGCTTGAAAAGGAAAAGAATTTCAATGATCCAACAGCTTTAGTTCATGATTTCTTCGTAGTTTGGATGCCTACTATAGACACCATTCTAGGGTAAACTGATCTCCCTTTTTTCCGGTCATTATAGTTTTATCTTTATCTTTTTTTCAGTTTGATTTTTTTTTTTCAATTTATCTAGTAGAGTACATTAAAAAAAGTTTTAAATACATAAGCTAAACGACTATAACAATTTTCTCTAAATGAGATAAGAGTTCTAATAAATGATAAAATATTGAATATATTATAGTATCATGTTAGCTATGCAGAAACAAAATAAAATAAAATAAAATAAAAAATGAATTCATCACTCCATTTTTGTATTTATGAAATGAATTATGAAATGGGGTTTAGAATTATTATTCCGTTTCAAACTAATTTCTTCGTAAAAGTGTTTATGCATTTTGATTATGTTATAAGATACATGAGATTTTTAAAAACTTGTTGATGCTTATTTATTAAGGGAAAACTATGTCTTGATTGCAAAACCATTCAATCACAAATAACTTCTAAAAACCAAGGTTGATATAGAATTTACTTGAACGAATTTATAGAGATGTTTTGCAATGGTCTAATATGACTTAGTGGTCAAGATCTTTAGATATTAAGATGATAAATTGCACGAGTTTTTAGTTCCATTTCCAATATATGGGGAAATTATATGATGTAGTCAATCAAAAGTGATTATATTATATAGTCCATTTCCCATTATAGTAAAATAATTCCAAGTACAATAAAAATAAAGCTTATTATAGTAAAATAAGTTATCGATAGCTTTTATGAACTTGTTAATTGTCTTCATGAATATGTCAATAGGTTCTTTTGTACATTAAAACAACCTTAATCATAGTAAAATAATGGTCGTTAACAATAAAAAGTATCTATATGGTGTAGGTGTTTTTGAATGATTGCATGTATATATCGTCTCATATTGGTGCTTAAATATACTTTATCACGATATATAAAATTTTGCATAAATGTTTATTATTATTATTATTATTTCGATGAAAGTGATTGTAAAAGTAATGTTCCTGATGACATTGCCCTTTCTAGTTCATACTTGTTTAAAGCATTTTTTTTATACAATTAGTTGAACATATTGTTTAGACCATTTGATTTGGAGTTACTAATTAGTGTTGTTATTATTATTATTTTTTTTTTGTGTTTTAGGACACCCCATATTGAAGTTCCCCACAAATTAAATAAAAAGTAATTTAGTGCTTTTACTCTTATTCTTCTAAAAGAATCCTATGTAAAAACCATAAGTCAAAAGACAGAAAGGAAGGCACTCCCTCTCTCATTCTCTAGCAGGCCTTGCCCCTCTCTCTCTTTGTTGTAAGTGTGAAAATTATGACAAAATAAGAATAATTTGAATTTCTTTAGTATCATTCCTTTATCTAAGTCCTAATTCACACACTGTATAGTTTTTTGTTTTAAGAGGGCAAAGAACTCTATCTGGTTGGAGGGTTGTTGGTAGTTTGTTTTTGCTTCTATCTCGTCAAAAGATGAATACCTAGATCTTAATCTAGAGATTTTATAAAAATTAGGTTTTAATTATTTTCATTGGCCTATAATTTACATTTGGAGATAAGATTATGTGAATTAGGACTCCCATTATAAATTGTGGTTTTTGTTGTTGTTGTGCTTGTTGCTATACATCAATTTATTATTTAAGTTTAAATTTTGAAGATATGTGGAGTTAGTGAATTGAGATTGGAGAAGAGTTGATATTGTTTCTAAAAATTGAAGTTTGATTGTTGTTTTAGAATTATGGGATAGTTTGGGTTATTAGGTTAATTTTGGGGGTTAAGAACTCGATTGAAGTAACCTAGGTTGAGTCTTCAATGAAAAAGGATTAAATTGATATAAAAAAGCTAAAGTGGTCAACAATCTTGCTAATGTGGTTAATCAATTTGGCAAGCAGGGGAGAAAATGGTCAGTCATGTCTTAAAGCAGTTAACCAACTTGCTCTCAAAGAGGTTCTAATCAATTTAACCATAAAGTAGTTGACTAGTTTAGGTCATTTTTTGGAGTTTTTGATTTGAGAAGTGTTCTTTTAGTATAATCAAGGTCTCAATTGAACGTTTTGTGAACGACTATGGGACTTTTCTTAGAATTGGATTTCTTACAATTTGGTGAGCCAATTTTAAGTACATGGATACTGTTATGTGCTAGATGTGCATGCAGAAGAAGATAAACAAACTAACAACTATTGAACTTTAAATTGTATTTATTGTGTGTGCTAACAATAAGGTCTAAAATTTTGATAAGTGGGTCATTGATTGGGCAATCAACTCTTATTGTGGGCTAAATATTTAGGGAAGAAGTTGATGGTAGATTGGGCACCGAGATCGCCATGTGTTGATAAGCGAGAAGATGATATGGTGAAAGTGCAAATGATATGAGTTATGAATCTAGGATAAACCTATCTCGTAGGTTGCTATAATGGTGTATGGCGCTATGGTGGGTGTCTAGCAATGTAGTGGGCTACTATTGACAATTAATATGGATGGCAAAATCAATTTGAGATGATTTTGATCTTGAACTCTTGGACTTTCAGGATCTTTGGTCCAAATGACTCTTGGATTCATGTTTTGGCTCAAGATACTAGATTTGATTGTGTTTACCTCCCTCCCTAAATAAGATAACTAATCATGCTTTTCAACGTTTCTAGTAATTGTAGGTGTATTAGTATAATTGATAAGGCATATGTACATTAGTACCCTAGAGTATTGTGACCTATAAGAGGACCTAGTATGGGTTAGTTTGAACACATTTTTTTTCAAGTTATTGTATAAACTTGAAGGCTATTTTGGTTGTTATAAGTATTAGGTTTTTCGTAAAATTTAAAATTTGAGATATGTTTTGGATTATGAGAGATCAAGATGTTGGATTTGATAAGATAACTAATCATGCTTTTCAATGTTTCTAGTAATTGTAGGTGTATTAGTACAATTGATAAGGCATATGTACATTAGTACCTTAGAGTATCGTGACCTATAAGAGGACTTAGTATGGGTTAGTTTGAACACTCAAATTATTGTCTAAACTTGAAGGCTATTTTGGTTGTTATAAGTATTAGTTTTTTTTTGTAAAATTCAAAGTTTGAGATATGTCTTGGATTACGAGAGATTTTGAAATTTGAGAGTTTGGAAGAAATTATCTATTGTTTAATGCATGCTTTTGTTTTTTTTTTCTTTTTAGATTATAATAATAGGTCTTTGAGTCTTTTTTATTTCTATCATATATAAGAATATGTGATGAACTATTACATCATTGGAATTCTGGGCTTGATAAATACTATACTAATACTATGTAAAAATAGGGGTTCAAAAGTACCTTAACATACCAAATTTCTTTACATGAAAACATTTTTAATGTATAGACAGCACTAGACAGCACTTTGGTGTTAGATAATATCTCATTACTTTCTTTGAAAACTCTAGGGTTAATATATTTGAATTTTTGCACTTTTCACTTTATATATTCACATTATTTCCTTTTTCAATTAACATAGTGTAAGTTTTCACGTACCTTTACTTTACATGCTTGTTTCTTTCTTCCTTGTAACATAACTTGATTTTTTTGTACTTTACTTGTATAAAGGTTAATTAGCACTCGCCTTGTTTTAAACACACTCTCTCTCTGTCTCTCTCTTTTTCTCCATAACTGAAGTGATGAAGTTGATGTTAAGTAACTGTAAAAAAATAGTAATATATGTATCTAAAGTAAAAAATGCGAAAAATTAGATTATATAATGAAGGAAAAAATAGCATATATATGCAAAATAAAAAAGCATAAAAATCCAGATTATCTAACTGAAAAGTGAAATAGCATTCTGAATGAAGAAACATGTAAACTGGAGTGGTGATGTGTTGTTTTTCGAAATTATCAAAATTTTATCTTCAAAGTAAACAGCTGATTGGGATTCCAAATACAGCCATCAATCAAAAGGAAAAGGAAGAAAATTGTTCTTGTCGGCCAACTGGAACCTTCGGAACCAAATAAACGTGTAATTTGATCAGAATCGTAAAACAAGATATGGTCTGATCATGCATCTTGTCAGTTTCTTATTTGTTTATTTTTTTAATCAAGATCCTGCCTGCATCCCTGAATTTATGCATTATTACTTTCTGACCGTCATATTATTTGCTTTGAATTTCGATTGGGTATTTGTGGGGGGCACTGACTGTGTTAGCGTGGGCAAAAATTGAATAGAAAGAATCAAGGGCAATCCAAACACAAAATTGTATTGAAAATTTCCAATAAGTTTCTCACACATTTCTTATTGTCGAAAACAAGTATTTAAATTCTTAATATTTAAAAATGTACTTCCAAACCCTTTTATGATCATTTTATTTTTGATAAAAGTAAAAAAAGTTATTAACATTAAAATATTGCATAAAAATGTTATTATATATATATATATATATTATCAAGAATGCAATGATGATGCTAGATTTGAAAGTATATTTTTTTTAAAATTTCATGATCTAAATGTTCAATTTTAAAATAGGCCACTACACATAACTTACATAAACATAATTAGTGTATTTGTAATTTATCATAAATTATAATAAATTTAAGCAATATGGTTTAATTCCACCTAAATAAATGGAAAACTTATCTTATCATGTTGTTAACAAAAGCTTTAGTCATGTTCATGTCAAAGAAAAAGGGAGGAAAAATCTAAAGGCATGGTCCTGGAAATCCTTTAAATTGGATTTGCACATTTGGAGGGAAGTCTAGTGGAAAAATTGTACCCAGCTGTTTCCAGATTTTTTGGTCTAATCTATGGGCATCTTTTGTCATTTCGCAACATTAAAGCAGCCATGTTCTACTATCGACGTCTAGTCAATTTCTCTTTCGTAATCCTCGTGGCATGACTGTCCTTCAATATGCATAGGGTCCTCCTATTTATCCATATTTTATGACCCCATAATTCCTTTTATATGCAAGGTTGAGGTTGGCTTGGTTGCAAGTAAAACAAATTGATACTTCGGTAAAAAGAAAATTAGAAATATTTTTACTACATTTTAGGCATGCTTGTTCTGCTTTGTAATTTGTATAGCACTTCTTTTGTTTTGAATTTTTCCTTTCTCTGAAAGAAGAACACTTTATAACCAGCTAATAAGTATTTAGTATAATCGGAATTTGGCTTGAATAGAGAATTATATATGTTGTAACTAACATACGATGATATTGTGATAATGTGACCATATATGCTGATACAACTAGTATCAATTTCCAATGACCTGTACGTAGTGTACCAATCTCAGTTAGGAAGAATGAAACTCATCCTGATACTTGTTTCTGCCATCGGGTCACCTATAGAACATCATCGTCGGCCTTTCTATCTTCGGCAATATCAGCATCCGCCGGCTCGGATCGGACTTCTCCTTCCCCTTTTCGTTATTCTAGACAACGTTATTCTTGTTTTGCAGCTTGTAACACTCATATTCACTATGCCCTTGTTTGTGACAGGAGTCATAGGTTTTGTCACGGTTGTTGTGTTTTGCTTCCAGACCTACTTTTACTATTGGAATACTTCGGTTGCTACGTGTTTCAAGCTACAGTCCTAAAAGCCTAGTAACCTGATTCGCTACTTGACCTCAACTGCTATCAGTTGTAACCTTCGTTCACAAATCTATGATCTTCATATCCCCAGACGAAAATTCATCACTACTATAAATCCTAGTTTTATATTGACCTTAAATCTAATGTAGATATTAGTCGAATTTGAGTCAAGTCTTGATATTAATTTCATTTTGAATAGAAAAAAAAATATGTTTTTGGCAAACTGAGTCTAAATGAGATTAATTAAATTGAGCTCAAGCATAAAAATTTGCATCAACCTCTAGT
The DNA here is from genome assembly GCA_037954665.1 of Laguncularia racemosa. Classification (NCBI taxonomy): domain Eukaryota; kingdom Viridiplantae; phylum Streptophyta; class Magnoliopsida; order Myrtales; family Combretaceae; genus Laguncularia; species Laguncularia racemosa. The sequence goes on along the minus strand of JBBMOL010000086.1, from coordinate 3,318,010 downwards.
TTGAGCTTAGCATTGTGTCTTGGGGCAACTCATTGATATTCGTAATATAAACTCCTAAATCGTGATTTCATTTTTTTTTTATAATTATTAAAAATATGTAAATAATTTTGAATCCTTCACTTCAACCCCTCTACTATCGTTAGGAGGATCATAAACAACACCAATTTCGAGGCTTTAGCAACGACATAAGGTGCATATATATATAAGTTAGGAGGTAAAGTAACATGTTGACAGTGTAAAGGATCAATTCTCACTAACCAAGAGTTTATAATGTATTGGAGTTCATCCATAATATTGTTACTTTATTTAAGAATATATATAAGATTAGTAATGTAAATGAGTTAAGTCGTAATAATAAACATGACATTAAGAAATTTAAAACTTGAGTTGAGCTTGAGCATGGGATTAGGAAAATAAAACTCAACTTGAGCTCAAACACAACAAGCTTAGAATTTTGAGCTTGAATTTAACTTAATTAAGTTTTTTTAGGCTTGATCTTTTAAGGAAAAAGTTTTCCTTTAAATTAAAATAATATTAATATGCAAACTTGATAAGCATTCAACTAACATTTATGATCGACTTGAGCACCATTAAGCTCTTAAGCTAGGTGGGCTAAATATCATGAAGTTTAAGCTTGATTCAATAAATTACTCAAGTAGTTTGAGTTCGTGCTTGAGCTTGAGTTTGACTTGACTGTTGATACCTTATGAGTAGTTTTGACTCATTCTTGCCTTCATATAGCATAATTGAAGTATAGGTGCTAAAAAGTTAAGTTTTTTACCTTTCCATATTTTTCATTTTCAATTGTGTAGTATCTAAATTTTGCAAAAACATAAAATATTAATCCATCAATTTTACTTGAACACAAATAGTTTATACACTATTGCGGCATGGGAAAATCATTGTTACATGTCAATACAAATTAAAAACTATATCATGTTGTTTCATGCTTATAGAATGTCAAAGTTAGACCAACAAAATTCATGAAAGATAAACAAAAGGAAAAAAAAAAAGAAAAAGGTAAATTGGAAAAGCACTCTTTTATATTTACTATATATGTATTTATTTTTATTTTGAAAATTGAACATCTACACACTTAAACCTTTAAAAACTAGGCTTTTAAATCCTATTTTTATTTTTTAATAAGAAAATATTTATTAATATTCATTAATAGGAAGAATTTACAACCATTAATGAATGGTAAGGTTTATCCATCTACTCTTATCTAAAATAAAGAGTAAAAAACATATAAAAATACTATAAGAAACACAAGTAAACTCATCTTCAGAAGTTAACTAACTAAGCTTGGAAAAGGCAAGAATTTGGTTGGTTAAGGACCCTTGGTGAGGAGTATGCTTTCTAAGCCGAACTTGATTCCAAGCTCTCCACAGACAGTAGACTGAGGCTATGAGGGATGCTCTTTAGCATCGAATTTTGTCCTGTTTAAAGCTTATAGTGGTGACAAGTGCATTAATTGCCCCTTACCATGAAAGGAAAGAAGGTGGATAATCGAGGGCTTGGCATACTTGTGACCAAACTTGGGAGGAGAAGGAACATTAGAAGAATAAGTGTACATGATCTTCAACCCCATTTGCATAAAGATAGTAGGTTGTTGATGTAACAATACCCCGTAGCCATTCTATCAAAGGTTTGCAGCTTGTTAAGCAATGCTAGCCATAGGAAAAAGGCATGCCTCAGGATAGAAGTGGGACTCCACACTATTTTGTATCAAGTTACTCATTGTAAGCATGGGGCAAGGAACTCATAGGCACTTTTAATAGAGAAAACCCCATATTGTGATGGTATCCATTTCAAAATATTTGCTTAAGATGAGTTAGGTGCGATGGTGTTAGGAATGTGGATATTATTTTGAAAATTCTCCTTTAGTAGGCTCCACCAGTCATTAGAGATGATTGAACAAAGTCTAGCATCAAAGGGGAGGCTTGAATTTGCTATATCCCAAAGGTTATAGTGGGAGTCAAGTGGGTCATTTGGTAACCAAAAGTCTAACCATAAGGAAATGAGTAAACCATTCTTAACTTCCCATCTAAATTGATCTCTTACCAAATTTCTCAGCTTTACAAGTTTCTTCTAGATCCAGGAACACATTAAGGGGGCCTTAGTTGTCCAAAATCTATGCTCTTTCAAAAATGTTGAGTGTATCCAATTTCCCAATATAACCCTCTCTCCATTTTTACACAAGTTCCAAATATGCTTGATTTTAGCTACTTTGTTCCATATTGCAATTTTAGGTATACTAAGGACACCACCATTCTTCTTTAGGTTACAAACCACATCCTAACTAACTTTAGCCTTTTTGGAGATGTTTGCATTACCACTCCAAAGAAAGTTTCTCAATTTCTACTCAATGCTCATCACAATAGATTTAGGGAGTAAGAAAATGGAACTCCAATAAACTTGTATTGAGAAAAGAACTAATGTTATTAGTTGCAATTGACCAGTAAAGAATAAAGATTTATCAGTCTAAGAGGAAATCCTTGCCAAGATCTTAACTTAGAGTGCTTCACAATCATGTTTCTTCATTTTGGTTGATATCAAAGGGACACCTAGATACCTAGCTGGAAGTTTCCCCCTCTTAGAATTGTGTTAAAGCCAACAACTCACTCTTGGTTCTATGGTCAACATTATAGAAGAAAAGACAACTTTTGCCTCCATTTGCTACAAGTCCTGATAAGCTTTGGAAGAGTAGCAGACCTTGATGTACTTGCCGAATTGATGCTAATTCACCTTTACAAAAGACTAACAAGTCATTGGCAAAGTTGAGATGTGTGATTCTTTCTACTTTACATCTCCAATGGTGTAAGAAAAACTCTTGATATGATAACTTACAAAGAATCCCTGATGAAATCTCTATCCTAAGGACAAATAAACAATGGGATAGTGGGTCCTCTTTTTTCAATCCCCTTTTGCTTGGAAAGAAGCTTACTTGCTCACCATTTATGTTGATAGAGAAGGTGACTGTAGTAATACATTATTGGATGAGATGACAAAAATGTAGAGGAAACCTCATGCATTCAAGGATTTTAACCAAGAAGTTCCAATCAATAATGTCATAGGCCTTATAGATATTTACTTTCAAAGCACATCTCGGTGGTCCTTTATGTGTGTGGCAACTTACCATCAGTTCTTGGGCAAAAAAAAGTTATCTATGTTGCACCACCTAGGCACAAAAGCTGCTCACTCCTTACCTTCTAGATCAACCATTAAAGGCTCATGTGAGCTACAAGCACTTTAGTGATCACCTTATAAAGGACATTATAGCATGAAATAGGCCAAAAGTCACTAGCCTTTGTTAGATTTATAGTTTTAGGTACTATAGAGATTATTGTAGCATTCAATTCCTTCAACAAAAACCTAGAGGAGAGAAACTCTTCTAAAGCTCCCATGAGATCTTCACCAATTAAATCCCAAGCGGCTTTAAAGAACATAGCCATATATTCATCAAGCCTTAGGACCTTGTCATTTGCAATTGAGAAGAAAGCAACCTTCACTTCATCATTGGAGAAGAGCTTGTCTAGTTCTTTAATTTGAAAATCATTAAGGTGCCATGTGACAAAATTACAAACTTCATGAAGGTTTACTTGTCTTCCTTGATCATGATAAAGATCTTAGAAGAAGCAAAGTACCTCACTATGAACTTGTTCTTTCCCCTTAGCCTCACTACCGTCGTCCTTAATAAGGCTATGAATGGCACTTCTATTATGAAGGTTGACCATGCTCTTATGAAAATAGGAAGTATTCTTATCCACTAACTTCAACCATTTAATGTGGGATTTCAACTCATAACAGCATTCCTTTGTAGCTTTTAAGAGTTAGTAATCCTTGAAAGCCCATTGTTCCTCCCCTAGTTTTGAGGTTCACCATTTCCAAGTATGGTTGGTTAAATGGCTTGAAGATTTGCCTTGGCTAATTTCACTTGCCAAGTCAAATTAGAGTAAATAGATTGATTGAGTTTCCTAAACTCAAATTTTAAAAGCTTTAACTTAAATACCACTTGATATAGCTTTTTTGATCCATCAATATGTGAGCTCCAAACCCTTTGCACTATTTACTTAAAATTTGCATGGTCAACCTAAAAGTTAAAAAATTTAAAAAGAATTCACTTTTTCTTCAAACCAAAATCCATGTGTATCAAGGCCATGGAATGGTCTGATAACAAGGGAGGTAAGAAGAAAGCATAAGTCCTTGGGAGTCTTGTGAACCATGGATGGTTAACAATGACCTCATCCAATTTGCTTAGGATCAGGTTGTCAACTTATTTGTTCGACCAAGAAAAAAATTACCTACATATTTGAGATCCACTAGTTCAACCTCATCCATGAAGTTTTGAAACTCTACTATTGTTGTTTTTGTATTTAACTGACCTCCCCTCCTCTTTGATAAGCTCCTAGTAATTTATAATTTAACCCTTGAATAAAATCATAAAAAAATATTAAAATTATGAACGGTGAAATGGTATGTAGGAGTCCAAATGCATATTTTTTTGAAACGTTTTTGGGTCTAAATAGTTCAATTTTAAAGATAAGGAGATAAGAATGCATGAAGCAACTATTAGAAAGTGTACTTGCAATTTGAAAAAAATTACATAACAAATGATAAATGTTTAAGGTTAAATTTAAATAGAAAATGAAACTTTTTAATGGTACACATAGATAATGGACATTATTAAATTGGTGTAAATAAAAGATAAAAGTTATTAAAGCGATGTAAATAAATGATAGTATTATGTTGAAATAGAAAAAAAAATTATACATTAAACAATGTATATTTGCATATCTAAAATATTATATTACCTAAATATAATGATATTACATTAGGATTGTATGCTATTTTATATTTATATCATTTTATACCATATTAATTCTTAAATTTATTTTTATTTAATTTAATAAAAGTTTGATTTTCTATTTACATCTAATTCTAAACTTCATTACCTGATGTGTAATTTTTCCTTTGCAATTCATTCGAAAATATTTAAGCAAAAAGGAGGACAACGGTGTGGATATTCCTTGTCTCCATGAAGTTGAGTTTCTTTCTCCACGCGAGCTGTCAGTTTGGCTGAATTATATCACCTTTCTCTCCCATAATTCAAAATGAAAAAAAGAAAAAAAGAAAAAGAGGAAAGAGGGAGAGAGAGGACTGAGACTGTCAGCTTTTGCCTTTAAAAGATCCACTCTTTCTCTTGAATAGTTTTTGAGGGAAGACAAGTACTGTCTATTAAATATGAATGTACAGTTTCTTATTTTATTATTTATTTATTTGTTTATTTTTACACCCACCACCCCCCCTAAACTCATAGTGGGTAGTGGAATCAATAAAGCAAGCCAAAACCAGCTTTGAAAGTGACCAAAATGCGTGTACAAATGGATATAAAAAAGAAAAAGCCAACAAAGATACTGATGACCATCAAGTGTGGGTGACCAAATCCATCATCTATCTCCAACCCCAAGACCCCTCATCGAGATTCTCACATTCTTTTTCTTACTAAAGAAATATTATTTCTTGTTACTTTTTATTGAAGGGCCAAGCAAGCGCAAAGAATGTTTTTAAGATTCCCAAGTTTTCAAGCAAGGAATCAATAAACAATTACATATACACGTATACTTTTAGATTGAATATTTTATCGAATAATTCCGATACTTATTAAATATCTAAAAAAAAAAAAACTTTTTTCTACATTTTCATGTGTTGATTTTTGCATTCCTTATTCTTAGTTTTGGCTAAACTTAAATGTAAATCATGTAAGAATACAAAACCATGCATAGAAAAAAAGATAGATTAGAAAAGATTGGACAGATAAAAACCATATAACCCAACAGTCTCTGCATGCATTTTACTCCTAGATTTTAACTTAATTTAAATTAATGATGGTTGTAATGTTACTGAGCAAAGAGTGATACATATTATTCCAAATCAAATACAATAATTATGATACATATTATTCTAAATCAAATACAATAATTATAATACATGCATAGTCTAGACACAAACAGTTCTAGGTCTGGCAACAATGAAATAAAAATTTATGGTTGTTAGCCCTTTCCTAACCAAACAAAACAGAAAAGGACATTAGGAAAACTTCTTGTGCGGGCAATAATATGAGTCATGCTATACCGATGGACCGTACTTAAATTTGGCACTATCGTTTTGTAAACTCTTATGGTCTTTTTATTCAGTGCAGTTCTTAACTTGTTCATCTCATTCTCCATGGTTTTCTGTTTGTCTAATTCTATCATAGTACTTAAATAAGATAGAAATTCACGCGTACCATTTCCAATTTCCAACCATTGCATAATTGAGGTTTATTAAAAGTGGATTTCTTTAAATAAATTACCTAGTTATTAAGAAAAAAAGACTTTATTATAATTTCAATACATCTTATGTATTACTATGCATTGCATGTCCTGCCTGTCAGAAATCATTCCATATATTGAGAATATCTTAAAAAGAAAAATTGCTAATGGACGAAGTTCTTTTTTTTTTTTTTTGGTAAAATATATAATTAATGTTAAAAAATGTAAAAAGTTTTAGAATGTGTTTGTTTTGCTAAATATGATTTATAGATTTTTTTGTTATGTTTGTTAGAATTAAAACTTGCGTTTTTAAAAAATTACCGTGGTAGTTTCAAGAAATTATAGATATTAGTGACTAATAATTTATAGAGGTAAGTGATAAGACAAATATGGTAGTTGACATTTATAGTGATGGTCAGAAAATTGCAACCGCTAAAATTATTAATGAAAAATAAGGAAAATAACTCTTTAAAAATGACAATTGCTCTGTCTATTTCTATATACATTTTCCATGATGGATAATCAACGTCACCAGTATCATTTACAACTTTGGCTTCCTACTATTAGCTACTGCTAAAAGCTATTAGTAACCATAAATTGTTGAGATTACTTTAATAATATGTAATAATTCGAAATATTTCATTATGAGAAATATCAAAGAAGATAAATATATATATATATATATATTTCATAAAGCAAACGGATTTTTAATATTTTAACAAGCGTTTACAACACCCATTAATATTTTTAAAGAAATAAAAAAAATCCTATTACGTTCTCATTTGATCTTTACCTAGGTATAGTAAAGTGGTGTTATTTTCATGGGCATATTGAATATTCTTTTCTTCATAAGCTCCAACTCTAGTGGCTGGCATGTTAGATGTCTTACCACTTTTTTATGTTTGTAATACCAAAGGGAGCAGTTTTTCACTCGTACCTGACACAAAGATTTAGTGATTGGATCATATCACGCATAGAAAGTAGAAAAATAATTTCACTTCAACGCTTCTAGCTAAACTCTACTAACACATACATCCTCTTGTAGTAGTCCCAAGCAGGATTAAGTCAAGTATTTCAAATTTCATATCAATGGGGTTGATGAGTAGAGTAGCCTTTTGTGTTATGGCATTTGTATGCCTTTCTTCTTCTTCTGTGTATGGATTGCTTTCTCCTAAAGGCGTAAACTATGAAGGTACTTCTATTTCTTCTTCTTCTTCTTCATTTTCCTTCACAAATTTGCAAGATGATTGCTAAATTTTATTAAATTCTATATTTTTCTTCATGGTAAACTTTCTCTCCACTTCTTTTGACATTTACTACGCTTAGAATTCTGTAATTATCAAATATTTTATGCAAATAACCTTAAGATTGCAGTACTACTGATTTTTAATGATAAAGATGGTGGATGACAAACGGTTGCGCGGCGCTTTGGTAAAGGTGGTTTCCACCGTGAAAAGTACCGCTAGACAAATTTCTTCATGGGTGTTTTCCTTGATGGTTATTCACCATCGTCGGCCATTGGCTATGACTATTTTCTGCTACCATCACACTTGCTGTGTTAAGATGCTAGTGGCTCTAACTTCTTAAAACTGACAACTCTGGAACTTTACTTTGTAACAAATGATGAAAATGATTACAAAATGTTTTTTTGCAAAACAAACGCTCCATTAAGTAGATACGTACAATTCTAACACTTACAGATATACTGGTCTTGGCATCAAATTCAACAAAAATGTTATGAAGGTTATGGAATATTTTGATGTTGGATATTTATTTGATTGGATTCCCTGACTTGTTCCAGTTCAAGCTTTGATGCATATCAAGAGTTATCTGAATGATCCCCATAATGTACTTGATAATTGGGATTCCAACTCTGTTGATCCATGTAGTTGGACTATGGTCACTTGTTCTCCTGACAGCTTTGTCATTGGATTGTAAGTTAAAATCTTTGATCCCACTATTTATCTTTTTTCTTCTTACTTTAAAGAAACGAAACCTGAAAATCGTAACTGCAAGCAAGGCTTAACTAAATCCTCTCAAATTTATTGTTCAGTAATCTCTACATTATAAACGCTTTTAATGTCTTAATGGTCATGTTGCAGGGGAACTCCAAGCCAAAATCTGTGTGGTACCCTATCTCCAAGCATAGGAAACTTAACAAATCTACAAATTGTGTGAGTAAAGAAGCACACTTCGCACTTTGATGATAAAATGTCAACATTAAGTTCCATTAATGTCTCTAATTTTCTTTATGCAGGCTTTTACAGAACAACAACATAACAGGACCGCTTCCAGCTGAGCTTGGTAGGCTAACTAAATTACGCACTCTTGATCTTTCCAATAACAACTTTACTGGAGAAATCCCGGCTTCATTGGGTCATATGAGAAGTCTCCAATACATGTAGGTAGCCAAGATATATGTTTCCTGATTGTGAGGTTTCTATTAGCCTACGTAGTTAGAACTATTTATGCTAGAATTAAAATTTCTGTTGAAGTGATTGATATTGAATTTTTACTGGATTCAGGAGGTTGAATAACAACAGTTTTTCTGGATCACTTCCAAATTCATTGGCGAATATGACACAGCTTACTTTTCTGTGAGTCTCAGCTTAATCTATGTTCTCCCTTTAACATTTGTAATTATATGTTTTTGCTGAAAGTGATGTTTTAATTTTCCTTTCTCCATATTTCAGTGATTTGTCTTACAACAATTTGAGTGGTCCGGTTCCAAGGATTTTAGCAAAAACATTCAAGTAATTAATGATTACATTCCCTCTCTATTTTCCCTCTAATAACTAGAAAAATTGAAATTGTAGCTCTAAATGTTGGTTTCAATTTCCACAGCATTGTTGGGAATCCTCAGATATGCGCGACGGGTTCTGAGCCAGATTGCAATGGGACACAATTGATGCCCATGTCAATGAGTGTAAATGGTTCAGAAAGTGAGAATTAAACTAAAGAACAGAACATAATTTCTTTTTTATCATGATCTACGCCATTGATTTTTTTTTTTCCCCAGAGTGATCCTATATACTTCTGTTTTTTCTGACCTCAATGTTTATGTTTTGTTTAGGTTCATTATCATCACCTAGAACTGGTAGTCACAAAGTAGCACTTGCCTTGGCAACGAGCGTTGGGTGCATTTGCTTGATCATTCTTGCTTTCGGTGTATTTTTGTGGATGAGGCAGAGACATAACCGATCAATGTTCTTTGACGTCAAAGGTTTCATAATTATTGCATTTAGCTTTTTAACCATCTGATAAAAAGCTTAAGATTGTATGTACTGTGTAGTTTTTATATTTATTGCTTAACAGTAACAAAGTCATTACGATTCTTCAAAGTTCTTTGATGTGCATCCCTTTTTTTTTTTAAAAGAAAAACTGGATTTATCATAAAACCAACTCTTGGTTTTTGAAATTTCAGACCGGCATCATGAGGAAACTTCTCTTGGGAACTTAAGAAGGTTTCACTTCAGGGAGCTTCAGATAGCTACAAATAATTTCAGCAGCAAAAACATCCTTGGGAAAGGCGGTTTTGGAAATGTCTACAAAGGTGTTCTTCAAGATGGCACGTTGATAGCTGTCAAGAGGCTTAAGGATGCGAATGCCACTGGAGGGCAGATTCAATTCCAAACAGAAATTGAAATGATCAGCCTGGCTGTACACCGAAACCTCCTTAGGCTCTATGGATTTTGCATCACTTCAGCAGAAAAGCTTCTTGTTTACCCTTATATGTCCAATGGCAGTGTCGCTTCCCGTCTTAAAGGTAAATATTGCCGTGCCAGAATAGAAATCCTAACTGAACTGTTGGAGGGAATACGGTAGAGTGCACATTTCCTTTCCAAGCCTGCTCCACTATTTGTTAGTAAGGAATAGGTACTTTGCACAGGGAGTAGGTATTTCCAAGGCCCTCAAGGGAGCAGCTATTTCTTGCCCTTTGAGAACAGTATTTTAATTCATTTTCCAAAAATATTATCGTAAAACCAACCTATTATGTCCATTACCATTTTTATTCTTAAAATTTATTAACTCATTCAAGGGTACTCTGTTACTTGCTCTTCTATTACATACGGCATTCACATGAATCAAACACTGCAATGAATGCATCTTCCTGGTGATAGCAATTCCTAGATAGTAGCTATTCCTTGGTGATAGCTATTGCCCCTGTGAACCGAATTTCACGGACAAGTTTTTGTATATTTCATTATATCAAAAGGTGCTAAAAATTAGCATCATGTTTTGCAGGAAAACCAGTTTTGGATTGGGCCACTCGGAAAAGGATCGCATTAGGAGCTGCGAGGGGGTTGCTTTACCTTCATGAGCAATGCGACCCAAAGATCATACATAGAGATGTTAAGGCTGCAAATATATTACTTGATGAATACTGGGAGGCTGTGGTGGGAGACTTTGGACTGGCAAAACTTTTAGACCATGAAGATTCACATGTCACTACTGCTGTCAGGGGCACTGTTGGTCACATAGCCCCAGAGTACCTTTCTACAGGGCAGTCCTCTGAGAAAACTGATGTATTTGGATTTGGCATTCTGCTCCTAGAGTTAGTCACAGGCCAAAGGGCACTAGAATTCGGAAAGGCAGCTAACCAAAAAGGCGCAATGCTTGATTGGGTGAGTAAAATTCCTATTAGCACTTATAATCCAGTGTGATAAACATACAGGAAATCTTAAACATGTTGATTTAGTGCTAAACCTTTCGAAAGGATCATAGCCAACCTTTTCCGGATGCATTTTTGAAATCCATTTTATTATTGTGGCCTACCGTTGTTGTATCTATTGGAAGCCATTAAGGAAAAAAGGAAGTTCAGAAATAAAGTGCAACAACAAGAACACCCCAGCCTCATTCTCATTAGGTGGAGTCAGCTATATGCATCCTCCTTCACTAGTGCACTCTATCTCAAACCATATTCTTTTTATTATCTAAACACGTCACTCTTTTTTAATTATTTCCCTCGCTGTCTTATTAAATCCCCGCCCTTTGATCAATGTGAGTAGCCCTTAAGAGTGGCAATGACTAACAGTTGTACTTGAAAGTTCTCTATGCATATGGTCCACCATCTCAACTTTGCTTTCCCCATTTTCTCATCAGTGGACGCTACTCCAACTTTCTTTCTAACACATAAGTTTCTTATCTTAGAGTGAATCTTTTGAAATGTTTGAGGCAAGTTGATAAACACATAGTGATTTAGGATTTTCCATGCACTTATCGATTGTTTGGTAGATCATCTATGAATTATGTAGACATAACATTTATGTACATGCCCAGAATGAACGAGTGTACGGCTTCGTTGCTTATCTGCTATCATTCGATTATTTCAGGTAAAGAAAATTCATCAAGAGAAAAAGCTTGAAATTCTTGTAGACAAGGATCTGAGGAGCAACTATGACCACATTGAGCTTGAGGAAATAGTGCGAGTAGCTCTCTTGTGCACGCAATATCTTCCCGCACACCGACCAAAAATGTCTGAAGTAGTGAGAATGCTCGAAGGTGATGGTCTAGCCGAAAGATGGGAAGCTTCACAAAAAGCCGAAGCAACAAAATGCAAGCCTCATGAATTTTCCTCATCAGATAGATACTCTGATCTAACAGATGACTCTAGCTTGCTAGTCCAAGCAATGGAACTATCTGGCCCGAGGTGAAAACTCTTCCTATATGTTTGTCTACGATTGGGGGTATTGAGATTGAGATGTTGAAATTTGAGTTAGGTATGTCATATGCCATATGGTCTAAAGCACAGAATATTTTTGCTGTATTTTATTGGTATATAGAGCTACATTGAACGGCTTTTGTTTTTGCCTTTTCTTGCAAATGTATAGTCTGGTTTGGATGAACAAACAGCATTATATTCTTGTTTTGATACTCCTGTCATTAAATTTATTTAGTTGACGATGATCAAAAACATATGCAAGTGCAATTGTAAGCAGAAGATGCTGTTTCTTTTCCTTTTCTTAGCTTTTTTTTCTGAAGGAATTCTCTACAAAATGTTGCAACAGGACCAAGTTTCTTATTTCCAAATTGGTGTACTGAAAATTACTATAAAATGATTATTGTGCGATTAAATTCTTTATTTATGATATTTTGATTATCTCCGGTTTTACTTTTGGCTTAGTTTTCGAATTCAGTTTTCCTTCGAATTAAATCAATTTTTTAAAATGTGGTTTGATTTCTTATAACTTTGAACTAAACTATACAGTTCAAATTAGACATTTTCCCAAACCATAAAGCTTTGATTTGATTCAATTTAATTTATGCATTGAACTATATTTTGTGATTTAGGAAAGTATATTTGTATTACATGTAATCTCATATGAAAAGTACTAAATCCATATAATAATAATAATAAATATTGATATCACTTAAAAATTTGTTGAATGAGACTAAAAAATTACAAATGTTTATTAACAACTAATTTTATTTTTAAAGTTAATATATAGTATAAATTGTAAATTGACCTATAAGTAGAGTTTATAAAATATGGTAATAAGAAGTTAAATATATATACATTTCAATAAATATAAATTAAAAATTCTTTTATTATTGTTTAAAGTGTCATGTTAAATAAAAGATTTTTTTTAACAACAAGTAAGATATTACTATTTTTTTTTTTAAAAAAAAATGATTTGGTTTATCCTTCTCAACCAATGATAATTTTTTTTCTTGAAAATTTTCTAAACTGAATTATTAAAAAAAAAGGATTATATTTTTGATTTAATTTAATTTTTAAATTAATTCGATTTGATCATTTTTTTTTTTACCCACCCTTAACTTTCAATCAATAATTTCTGCCATTAACTATGAGCTTATGAGTTGTCTTTACCGCAACCAAATGGACATGGACATGGACATTTACTCCCCATCTAAAAAGTCGGTGGATTCTATCATGGTAATAGCTATCCTATCTAAGTTTCGTAATGGGGGAATTTACTAAATTAATATTATTACTTTTTTAAATTTATAAAATATAATACTCAAGAAAATTATTTTAAAATTAGTTTTTGAAGTTACAAATCCGAAACACGCCTTCAGTTTTCTGTATTCTCAAGCAATTTGCTTAAAGGTATAGATTGTGTATGTGCCTTTAGTAAATTACTCTAACAATTTTTTTTTGACAATATCCCCATCTCATAATTTCATCTGATACTATAAACCTATAAAATTATTATAAGTAACACTATAAATTTGTACACTATCACAACTTATGAACTTGGATGTGCAAAAAAAAATTATTTCATCGGCAATTTATATTATAAATGCAATTCTCAAACCTCAGTTCCTCAATTCATACATCTTTATTTCTTCCTCCGTAGTTTTCACTTTCTCTTTTCTTAACTTATTTTTTACCTAGGTTTAGCTTATACATCTATGAGTGTAGGAATATCAACAAAAGATCTTCTAAATTTCTTCAATGAAAAAACTTGATTAGGTTATATTTCAGTACGTTTTTCCTATAAAAAATTTAATTTTTTTTTCCTATTATGTTACTTTTTGTCAATTCACATCATTTTAAATGCAATTCTTCGTAGTATATTATTTTTATTAAAATACTAATAGTTGTTGTTAATTAATCATTAATTTGTTATTAATTAACCGCTAATGTGTTATTAATTAATTGTTAAAAAATTAATTAGTAAAAATTTCGTATTAGCATGATGATGTAATATGTTGGTTTATTATTGTAAAAATTTTCGTAAAATTAATTTATTGTTAATTAACCGTTAGTGTGTTATTAATTTATCATTAAAAAATTAATTAGAAAAAATTTTGTATTAACATGATGATGTAATATGTTGGTTTATTATTATAAAAATTATCATAAAATTAATTTGCTATTAATTAATTGTTAATGTGCTATTAATTAATCATTAAAAATTAATTAGTAAAAATTTTGTATTAGCATGATGATATAGTATGTTAGTTTATTATTGTAAAAAATGTCATAAAATTAATTTGTTATTAATTAATTTTTTATTTGTTGCTAATTAACCATTAATGTGTTATTAATTAATCGTTAAAAAATTAATTAGTAAAAATTTCGTATTAGCATGATGATGTAATATGTTAGTTTATTATTGTAAAAATTGTTGTAAAATTAATTTGACATTAAAGCTAACATTTTTTTTTTTTTGGCATAATAGATTGAGCCTAAACCTTTCAATGCTTTTGTTTTGATGCAATATGAAGGACATTGATCACAGACCGTTTGGGATAGAGAGGTAAACATCATTTGATTTGGTGATTACTTTATGTTCCATTATCAATAGTACAACATTTTACTTCTTAAATTTTAGGATCAATCATGGTTCACCCTTCGACGGTGTGAATTATCACTCCATCACAACGAGAACATCATCCCCTTAAATCCTCAAATGGAGCCATTCGTGCAATTGGTGGGATTCCAAGGTGTGAGTTGTCTACCATTCATATAATTGGATTAGTACATGATAACTACCTTTATCAAGCGATAGAGGCTAGAGATGCACACATTTCACATGCCAACTAAGGAGTTCACTATACTTTACAAGATGTTAAGGTTCAGCTAAGCCTCCCAGTTGGTGGTGAGGTAGTGATAGGAAGTAGTTCCCTAGATTGGGTTATAACATGTGAGAGAATTCTAGGGGTGATGCTAGGGTCTACCAATAAAGGGGGTTACATTAGCATAATGTGGCTTCTAGATATATACTGGGTCCTTCCATAACACATCGATACACAGCAAGTTCAACGCCATATGCATGCATATATATTATAGCTGCTCCGGGGATTTATCTTTGCTAATAAATCCAGCTCTCTTGTCCACAACATGTTTTTGCCTTTGTTGAGTATTTCGACATAATAGGGATGTATAGCTGGGGAACCACATGTCTAGCCTAGTCGTATCACCGGCTTTGTGTTGCATCATCTTTGTTGGCTCATGAGATTAGAGGGGTTGCGATACTCCTATAGGTTTGGGAATGAGATAGATTTTCACACATGGCACCTCCTTGGCCAGTACAAATTGATTATAGAGGCTAAAACTCCCTTGGCCACATGTTGGAAGATGTGCCTAGAAACTTAGCATCACCCGACCCATCTAGTTGCCACATATTGGGATGCTCTCGACAAGTAGAATGATGAGTAGATATTTCTTTGTTTTTTTTCCATTTTATTATATTCATCGTTATTAATGAATCTTATTTCCTACCTTTTAGGTTGATAGGGAGCCCTACGATGGTAATCTGATTCACATCGTACCACCATTTTGTAGAGCGAGTAGACAAGTTTGGATGGTTGTAACATGTAGGCTAATACATTAAGATAAATTTACCTATTCTTGGATCATAACACGACTATAACTCTAGCTAATCATGGTCTTGAATTCATACATGACCATGTGGGGTAATGCTATACTCGTAGGCTCACTAGCAACATGATGCGAAGGTTGAGGTGGAGGTACAACCTATTGACATGTGGCAACATCAATTGATTCATGTGTGCCGTAGGACCACAAGACATTGACGACCTTGGAACTAGGCCAAGACACATAAACATCCAATATAGCACCAATAGTTCCTACTGGATTCCACCGTGATGTACGATAGCTCGACCCCAAAGCCTAACACATACGTCACACCACATCATCATTCCATTAGTAATTTTGTCCCTATACCAATTTCTCTATAGAAGAGAAGTTCTGGTAAACAACCAATGTATTAGGATAAATTTTCACAATGTGCTACAAATTGGAGTTTAGTGCCTCCTCGAGACTTCGATGATACCTCCCAACTCCATCTAACACATGAGTCATAGGCTTCTCCTACTTTACATTCAAGGCCATTAAGTGAGCCCATAAACATATTTTCCTAACTGGCAAGACAATTCACTAGGAAGAAAAAAAAAATAGGGGATAGGATATAATTTTTTCTAATTTATTTGATATGTAAATCTTTCATCGAAATTTGTAATTGATGTAAATTAATATTTAAAATTGATAAATTTATTAACATTGTCTAATAAATTATTTTTTCTTTTTTATATCTACGCTTTCACATTTTTTTAACAATTGTCTTTAAGATTTTTTTATAATTCTTTTCATAAAGTTTATTTATAATTTTCTTTGCATGATTTTTTATAAAAAAAATTCTAATGATAACTTTTCTTAAATTATTATTTTTTAAATAAATTAAAAGTTTACATACGAATAGCAAAAAAAAAAAATATGATAATTTTTAAAATTATAAACATTGATTTAAAATTAAAAAAAAAAAGCAAATTATTGAAGGTGCAAAATCAATCTAAGCTTTCAAGTAATAGTTTGTGATTTCAAAACCTATTTCTGGAATATATTTTTTATATATTATTTCATATTTTTTAAATGATATTATTTTAATAAGTTTCCCTCGTAATGCATCCAATAAACTAGCATCAAAGTCCGATGCACCATTTTGGTCTCAAGTTAAGGATGATTTTTTGCCCGTTCGTATCAATACGTGACTAGAACACGTGGCATCTTCTATAGGCCAATTGGATCCAATGATTTATTAATTTTGGCATCCACTTATATGATTTTGATATTGATCTCTTAGTTCATTGAATAAGACATACATCATGCTAATACACATTGATCTGAACATCTACCATGCCCACTTTAGACGTATACAATACCAAAAACTATTTACGATAATAAGATATAATACATGACAATACATCTTTACCAGCTGATGAAGCCGCGATCGCACTTTTGGATGCTCAAATAAAGATAAATAATTAAGCATTCTCGTTATAACTTTCATATGTTTTTTACTAATAAAAAAATATATTTTTAGTCATCAACATTTACCCACCTTTCGATTTAGTTCTTTAATATTTTTTTTTATAATCTATTTGAGTCATCGATATTTTCAAAACTTATAGAAATAAAACTACTATCAAATAAGTTAAGATTTCCATCTATCATGAGCATGTATTAACTTTTGATTGGCTTTGAGATAATTGATTAAGATGGTTGAGGTTTGCATAGTTTTTTTTAGCCCATTTTTCCTTTTTTTTAGTATTTTTATATTTTATTAATTTGTGTTATATTATATAATTGAATATATTTAATATTATTTTATTATATTATGCAATTAAATATATTTAATACTATCATTTTATTAAATCAATTATTTTTAAATTAATTTGAAATTGATACATATTATGAATAAATAAAAAAATTGACAAATTTGATACAAATCCTATATTTATAAAGTTTTAAAAACATTAAGATTTCAAATAGAAAGAAAAAAAAATTAAAAGCTTCAGTAGAAAAGTCCATAATGATTAATGACTTAAATATGTAATTTTGCCCTTTATTTACTTAGTACTATAATAATTATGAAATTAAAAAAAAAAAGTCCACGAGAAGAATCAAAAGATCTTGAATTTGGCTGCCGCCCCAATTTGACTAGAAAAATCAAGACTTGTATCGTGACTTTTCAGGCTGAAAAATAACAAGAAACGTTCTTTGAGTTTATACTTTCGACGAAGGTTTGAAGTTATATACCATCTAGATCGCTTATTAGTCGTCATTGATAGATAGGAGTTCTTACAATCGGTAATCGTAATTTTCGAGAACAATATTACATGGATTTTGGGAAGACAGAATTCTTCGAATTCCATTCTTTCACCGTACGCATATCTTCATGCGATGTAACAAAATCCCCCAACATCCTTATCATTAGGTGCTGACGCAGCGCGGAAAGCGAAACGAAACGAATCCGAATATGGATTTGTTTCATACAACAAAGAAACACTCTTCGATGCGAATCTAGTTGCACACAACCGGGAAATGGGAGAAAATTCTCTCACGAAATGTATTTGATAATGAAACAAAACGTAACCCTAATATGTCTGACACAAGAGTATTTATACTTCCCCGTAAAATACCTAAAAGGGGAAAATCTAAACGTACACGTGGAAATAAATAATAATATACGCGTCTGGAATCTATCGCATACACGGCCGTGCCTCTAGCCGTATATGTCACTGGGCATGTAACGAGCGCAAGACACGGCCGTGTCCTAAGCTGTGCCCGGAACCGTGTCAAGTCTGTGACAGTCCTTCAAGCCGTGTCTCAAGCTGTGCCCGGAACCGTATCAGCCTTGTGGGATACCTTGATCGAATACACGGTCGTTATACACGGCCGTGTATGGGAACCGTGTATGTCTTTGTGGAAATCCTCGTAAAATACACGGCCGTAGCTTCTGCCCGTGTGTAGAGGCCGCGTATACTTCTGTGAATTCCTTCCAAACACTACACGACCGTGACACAACTGTGTGTCTGCCCAATGCCTCGTGTGTCTCTATCATTCTCTCCCACCTGCAAAGAACTCGACCCGAGTTCTCTTCTTGTGAATATGCTTTCCATGTCGTTCCCTCTCTTTGAATCGTCTTGATTTATCCCATTTATCCCGTCGCTTGATCGTGAGTCGCACTACATCATCCACCATACTCAGAGTAACACTTGTCACCGAACCTTTTATTAAATTCCTTCGCGTCCAATCCAGATGGATTTGAATGTTAATGGGAGAATCATCTTCTATGTCGATAGGGAGTAATAGAACAGTAGTACTTATTACCTCTAGTGCTTCCTCTGGGTTGGAATATAAGTTTTTGGGCAAAGCAATAAACTCTACATCCTTAATCTCCTCCGTTGGTGCAATGAATCGGCTCAGAGTATCCTCAATCTCCGACTCTTCAGTAACCATCATCACCTGTTTGTCATTCAACAATGGTGAGTCCTCAATAACTTCTTCTCCAACACAATTTTCATAGGCTTTAACTGCTTTTCCACTGCCCCCACCATCATCAATCAATGTACTATGATCGTCAAGGGTTGATTTTTCCTCTTGTTTGACCATCTCCTCCTTAAGCACTTCCGGAATTAAGTTTACCGGCTTAGGTGTTTGTAGGATTTTCTGAGGAAGGATTCGCTCGTAATCAAGGGAAAGAACTTTTGTTCTAGCAAGTATTGCATCATAAACTAAGTCCTCACCGGATCTTTACCCTCAAGGCGTCTTACTCCTTGAAGTCGTTCCCACCAATACAATGCATCACCCCACAAACGACTCTCCACTAACTCTATCTTCATTCCCTCTGGAACCCTCATATGGTCAAAGAACCTTTGTATGTCCTCTACCCAAACCCAAAACTCATTCAGACTCTCGGTACCATCAAACTCCAATACAACATATTTAAATTGAGAAAAGATTTCATCTTTATACCTGTAATCACATCTGTTGTACCATCTTATGTTACCATAGCCTCTTCTCTTAGGCAGATAATTAAAAATCTCGTCTTCATCATCCGTATCATAAGTAACAGATCTGTTCCTTGGATCGCCTTCCGGTCGTCTCCAATAAACCTACCTGCTACTGTTGGTATTGGATCGATAGATCAGGGCCTCACAACGTTGTTCCTCTCGCTGGATTTTCTGATCCATGGTCTCCTCTACCGCCCTTCGTATTGGTTGCCCGTAACGTAGGACTTCTGTACCCCGAACACCGTCAAGAATACGACCGCAGTCATCACCGTCGTTAGCCGACATCCCCGCAGGAAATTACCTTGCTCTGATACCAACTGACGCAGCACGGAAAGCGAAACGAAACGAATCCGAATATGGATTGGTTTCACACAACAAAGAAACACTCTTCGATGCGAATCTAGTTGCGCACAATCGGGAAAAGGGAGAAAATTCTCTCACGAAATGTATTTGATAATGAAACAAAACGTAACCCTAATATGTCTGACACAAGAGTATTTATACTTCCCCGTAAAATACCTAAAAGGAGAAAATCTAAACGTATACGTGGAAATAAATAATAATATACGCGTCTGGAATCTATCGCATACACGGCCGTGCCTCTAGCCGTGTATGTCACTGGGCATGTAACGAGCGCAGGACACGGCCATGTCCCAAGCCGTGCTCGGAACCGTGTCAGAGTCTGTGACAGTCCTTCAAGCCGTGTCTCAAGCTGTGCCCGGCAGTTGTGGAATACCTACATAATTCTTTACACCCTGTAGAATTTTATTCTCTTAATTTCGTTCCTCCGTATTTTGTGGAACCGATTACTTCGTGATTCTTAGCAAGGGCAAGCGTGTGTTACCTAATGTCGGTTTCCCATTAGGTCTTCCCTTGTCTATCACTCACCATACCTCGAAAACATCAAAGTTCTGTGAATAAAGTCTATTCATAGAGACTGTCACTAATCTTTTTTATGTTAACGAAGGCAAATGAATTAAACATGGTATGGATTTTGGGGGGTGAAACGTGGGATTGCGGGTATGTGGAAATGGATGATGAAATGTTAGAGTTTTAGAGAAAAGAAACAAATTAATGTTACTGCACCTGAGTTTTTAACGTAGTGCAATCTGAAGGGAGTTTACTGGTTTTGTTTACTTTGATTGAAGAATATGTATGTTTGGTCACTTTGAATTGGTGCACATTTTCGAGAGATATAAATTATAGCTTCTATATACATGGGAATTCAACACCTAAAACTTTAGAAGAATTCTTACATAATGATATTATCCAAAACCGACAGATAGATGTTTTAGGAATGGTTCTATACAAGATTCCTTTCTATGACGTATGTCTGGTTGCACTACAGTTCCTAATCAATTTGTACAACGTTGGCGAATGGTTCTAATGATGGAAATAATATCCGATCCCCCTTCGCTCCCGAGCCATTTCTTGCATGAACTCAAAGGCCTTACATAAGCAAAGAAACGTTTTCATAATACTTATGGTGAATATGTTGATTTTTTCAAGACCACCAGATAAATTCTTCTGGATCCTGTTGGATGATGTTGAAAATTGACAAAAATCCATGGGCATGAGGGGTTGAATGATTTTTGGACATGGACACTTAAAGCTATACCTCTATGAGTTACTGAAGTTCATTTAGTCAAACTTTTAGAATAAGGATGTCATGCCCTGTTTTGAAGATTTTGTTTGCTTGAAGTTCCGACGGCGCTATGGCACTTCAGGGGATCTGGTCATTTGAACATGAGATGATTGCAATATACACCAAAAGATTGGTAATCGAATAGCAAGTAATTAATCAGTCATACAAAATGTACACATATATAAATTGATAATTCAAAAGAGTTTCTAATAGATTTGGTTATATAATTTTTAAAAATTAAGAAAAATAAATAATCTTCAACTTTATCCTTCCCTGTTGAAGCGAAAGCAACTAATGAAAGTGAACAAATGCATTCAGTGATGATAGCCGAGGCAGGTAATGGTGGTAAGTCCTTTTATGCTTCTTCACCTGTTAGTAATAACACATGGATAATTGATTCTGGTGCCACCAATCATATGACATTTGATTCTAACCAAATTGATAAAATTAAACCCTCCTCACAAAATTTTGTTACAGCTGCTAATGGTGATGAAGTTCCTATTGTTGGTGAAGGATCTTTAAAAGTTACAGAATTTTTAAATTTAGATTCTATTCTTATTGTTCCTTCCATTGGATATAACCTCTTGTCTGTTTCTCAAATTACAACGGCCTTATCTTGCATTATTGTTTTTTGGCCTACCTTTTGTTTGTTTAAGGACATCCAAACAAAACAGACGATTGGTTGTGGTACTAAGCACGGGAATTTATACTACCTGGATTTGAAAACAACAATTTCAGATAAATTACGTCAAGCTCTTGTAGTGAATGGAGGCAATTCTGCTAGCAGTCAAAATGAAATCTGGTTACAACACCGAAGATTGGGACATGCTTCTTTTGGATACTTGAAGAAACTATTTCCTAGTTTGTTTGAGAAGATTGATATTTCCAGTATGCATTGTGATGTATGTGAACTTGCAAAGAGTCATAGAACCTCTTTTTTACCAGTATTGAATAAAAGTCCATCTCCATTTATGATTATTCACTCCGATGTATGGGGACCATCTAAAATTCATACATTAGGGGGGTCTCGTTGGTTTGTTACTTTTATAGATGATTGCAGTAGAATGACATGGCTGTGGTTAATGAAATCTAAGAGTGAGGTGAATATCTTATTTCAAAGGTTTTGCAGAATAATCAAGACTCAATATAATGCACAAGTTCAGATCCTCCGTAGTGATAATGGTGGTGAGTTAAAAAACTTGGAGATAAAAAATTATTTAGACACACAAGGCATCTTGCATCAAACCACATGTGTTGATACGCCCCAACAGAATGGCGTAGCAGAGCGAAAAAATCGACATCTTCTTGAAGTGGTTCGTGCTCTATTAATCCAAGCTCATATGCCTTTTTCTTATTGGGGAGAAGCTTTGTGTGCTGCAGTTTACTTAATTAATAGGACTCCCTCACGAGTTCTTGATTTTCAAACACCATTACACACTTTGTGCATGACTGTGAGCTATCCACCTATTCAAGTCTTCCTCTCCGAGTGTTTGGATGTGTTGTCTTTGTACATATTCATAAGCAACAACGCCATAAACTAGCTCCTCGAGCTTTGAGATGTGTGTTCCTTGGAAATGCTATACAACAAAAGGATACAAATGCTATCATCCTCCCACTAAACAGATGTTTGTTACAGTAGATGCAGTTTTTCATGAGGAAAAAATGTATTTTGCTCAACCTGAATTTCAGGGGAAGAATTACCAGGAGGACATCATGACACTTGATTATGAACTTCAGGAATACTACAGGATTGATCCTATAAATGAACCTGAAAAATCTACTACACAACCTGAAGAATTTGTTTTAACAACAGTCTGAAGACGTGACTGGAGACTTGACTACTACAGAATTGCCACATGAAGATCTGGGTAGAGAAGCAATTGGAGAAAATGGTGTCCCGGATGTACCACACCAATTGTCTATTTTGGATGCTTCTAACATGCAAGTTGAACCTATCCGGAAACAATTGCCTGAACGTTCCACTAGAGGTATTCCTAAACCAACTTATGAACCTTCTCTTTCCAGTAAAGTTAAATACCCCATGAATAACTATGTTTCAAAATCATAATTTGTCAGAATCAAATAAGGCATTTATAAATCAATTATCTTCTGTAGTTATTCCTAACAATGAACAGGAAGCGTTAGCTGATCCGAGGTGGAAAGCAGCAATAAATGAAGAAATGGAGTCACTAAAAAAAAATGGAACGTGGGAATTTGTTGATTGTCCACCAGGAAAGAAACCAGTAAGATGTCGTTGGGTATTCACTATCAAATATCGAGCTGATGGTACAATTGAACGCTTTAAAGCACGATTGGTTGCTAAAGGATATACTCAAACCTATGGAGTTGATTATAAAGAGACTTTTGCTCCTGTTGCCAAAATCAACACAGTACGAGTATTGTTGTCGCTAGCAGCAAATTTGGATTGGCCTCTGCATCAGTTTGATGTGAAGAATGCTTTTTTGCATGGTGAACTAAATGAGGAGATTTATATGGAGCTTCCACCAGGATGTGCGATGCATGAAAGAATGACTGGAAAAGTGTGCAAATTAAAAAGGGCGTTATATGGATTAAAGCAGTCCCCAAGAGCATGGTTTGGAAGATTCACAAAGTCAATGATTGTTTTTGGATACCGTCAAAGTAATTCAGACCATACATTATTTCTGAAAAGAGTGGAGGATAAAGTCACAGCTCTCATTGTATATGTTGATGATATGGTTATAACTGGTAATGACCCTGATGAGGTAAAAGCTCTAAGAGAATACTTGTCAAAAGAATTTGAGATGAAGGATTTGGGCTATTTGAAATATTTCCTTGGAATAGAAGTCTCAAGATCAAAGGAAGGAATTTTCTTATCTCAAAGAAAGTATATTCTAGATTTATTGAAGGAAACAGGAATGTCAGGTTGTCAACCTGTTAATACACCAGTTGAAGAAGGATTGAAACTATGCATAGAAGAAGGTCAAATTCCTGTTGATAAAGGAAGATATCAAAGGCTTGTTGGGAGACTAATGTATTTGGCTCACACAAGACCTGATCTAGCATATGCCTTGAGTATTGTCAGCCAATTCATGCATAATCCTGGAGAGAAACATATGGAGGCAGTCATGAGATATTGAGATACTTGAAGTTTTCACCTGGAAGAGGTATTTTGTTCAAGAAAAATGCAACTATAGAAGATATTGTTGTATATACGGATGCTGATTGGGCTGGAGCATTAGTAGATAGGAGATCTACATCTGGTTACTTTACATTCGTAGGAGGTAATCTTGTTACCTGGAGGAGCAAGAAACAACATGTGGTTTCTCGCTCAAGTGCAGAAGCTGAATATAGAGGAATTGCACTTGGATTATGTGAAGCTATATGGCTGAAATTGTTACTACAAGACCTGGGTTATCCTTTACAGCGTCCAATTCAATTGTACTGTGATAATAAGGCTGCTCGTGATATAGCTCACAATCCAGTCCAGCATGATAGAACTAAACATGTTGAAGTTGATAGATTCTTTATCAAGGAGAAGCTAGATAATAAAACTTTGGAGTTACCTCAGATACGATTTAGAAAACCAATTGGCAGATGTTTTAACTAAGGCAGTAACTAGTCGTGATTTTCTGAGATGGATTGACAAGTTGGGCATACATGATATCTATGCACCAACTTGAGGGGGTGTGTAGAAATATTTTTTACATATTCTTTACCATTGTAAATATTTTCTTCCTATTTTTGTTCTTCCTATTTTTGGAACCAATTACGTTCCTGATTTGTAGCAAGGAATTGGTGATCTGTTACCTTTTTTAGTGTAGGTTTCCCATTGCTCTTCTTGTTATATATTGCTCTCCTGTTGTAATCTCAAGATATATGAATAAGATATATTCATTGAAATTCTCTCATCTCTATTTTCATGTCCCAGAACCGTGTCAGCCTCTGTGGGATACCCTGATCGAATACACGGTCGTTATACACGGCCGTGTATGGGAATCTTGTATGTCTCTGTGGAAATCCTCGTAAAATACACGGCCGTGCTTCTGCCCGTGTGTAGAGGCCGCGTATACTTCTGTGAATTCCTTCCAAACACTACACGGCCGTGGCATAAGCCATGTGTCTGCCCAATGCCTCGTGTGTCTCCATCAGGTCCTTCCCTCGCTATCACTCCAACCAATACCTCGAAATCAATGGAAACCGGTTCTGTGAACAAACGTGCTTAAAACTTCATAGAGACGGTGTCGACGTAGAAAAGTCGGAGGTTGTTTATGTTAACGAAGGCAAAGTGAAAGTGAACCACTTGGGTATGGACTTTTGTGTGGAAGACGGGGAGGACGTGGGGATTGCTGGTGTGTATGTCGGGAAATGGGAGTGTGAAGATGTTAAGAGGGTTTTAGGGATGGAAAGAGATGAAACTACTGGGTATACGATTAAGATGTTTCCACTTGGACCAAATCCTGAGTTTATTAGAAGCAAGGTTGAGTCGCAACCATCCATGGAGGTTGAGTTATCTGGGTTTTGTTCTGATGCTCCTGTGAAGTTGAAGATGAGTACCCGGCTGGTATGATTCTATCTTGTCACTTTGACTTGTGTGGAACATTTTTCTGTAGATCCGATTATAAATTATATGTTACATATATACATGGGAAGTGTTCAACACGTATTAAACTTTTAGGATTTATGTATATTTTCTTTACTTCTTTCCTTATAATGCATAATTATATACCAATAATCCTGACAGATGGAGGCCAATTTTGTATTGTAGGACACGGATTTCTTCCAGTTTCGCCTCTTCTATCTCCGTATATCTTGTTGCGACATAGACAAGGTTCCTAACAACCTTACACTCCGTTACATTACTCAGGAGAGTTGGGAATTTCTTGAAATCAATGGAAACAAATATCCCGAGGGTCCACCCGGCCACACTGTCGCTCTCCACCGAGCACATACTGACATCGAACGGTCAGAAGTCGCCTACATAAGCACAGACAACGTTATCATAAACTACTATGGTGTATGTTGCGATATCTTCATTGACAATGACCACCAGATGGAAATACTCCGTGGATCTGTTGGGAGATGGAGATACGATTGGACAAAAAAGCTCCCATGGGCTGATGAGCCCGGGTTGGAAACTGATATGAGGACAGGGTACAGCTTAAAGTTCTATACCTCCAGGAGTTATCCTGAGTTCATTAAGTCAAACTCTAAGAATAAGGATGTCAAGCCTTGTTTTGAGGTTTTTGTTGCTGGAAGTTGCTCAACTGCGCCTGTGGCATTGTCAGAGTCTGGTCAGTTTGATTACCATGAAGGATGATTGCAATTACGTACACGCTTTAAATTATTGATTAGGTTGAGGATCGATGTTTTATAGGCAAAGTATGATTTTACTTGCTCATACTTTCAAAAATATAATAATATTATAAAATTATTAAAGTTCAAAAGAGTTTCTAACAAGATTTTAAGGTTATATATATACTTTTAAAAATTATAGAAAAATAAAATTATATCTTCAAGCTATTATTCCTTCCCATGTTCATCCCCTTCTTCAGAAACTTCTTTGTGGTTTATGTTGCAGCTCCACTTACATTTTTCATGTAGATTTTTTTTCTTACATAAAAGCAAATCATTGATGAAATTACTGTATTTCTCTAATTGTCTTATGATACTAGGCTCTATTTATAACATGAAATTTTCATAGTCCGGTACGTGGAAGATTCCTACCTTTGATTTTTTAAATTAATTATTAATGAAAAATAATTAAAAATATGTAATTTTTTTTTTAAAAAAGAGAAAATGCAGAAAATTGGAAAAAAGAGGGAGAAAAAAAGAGAAAAACAATTTTGGCCATCCGAAGCCTTGGTTAGTTAGAATCAAGCAAATCTAAGGATGGATCGAGACTTATCATCCGTTTTTTTTTTTTTGAAAAAAAAAATAAAATTATGGACGAGACGGATGAATCGAAGTAGGTTGCTAAATTTATTTATTTTCCTTTAGAAAGAGTTTAAAGTAGGATTCTTTGCATATGATTGGTCAACAGTAGAACCTCGAATGAGCTTTCACTCAACGGATGCTGGATGTTTGATATTCATTCAATAATACCATGCAGTCATTGTGCAAGCATGCATTTTACGATATTCATGAATAAAAATTATTACGACCTGATCTTGGTTTTGGTTGAAGATCAGCATAATGCACCAATCAAGAGAAAAACAAGCAGGGAAAAAAGAGAATCCTATACATATTTTAACATGGAAAATTCTAAAAACAAGACAAAAGGCAGGGATAAAACAACAAACTAATTTAATAAAATGATAACACAAATGTAAAGTTCTTTATTATAAACTCATAATCCTAGAGGGTAATTATTACATCAATCCTACTGGACCTCATCCGGCTCTCTTGCCCTCTTTAAAGTTTAATACACCTTAAAACACATCTATAAATTTATAAAACTCACAATAAATTGACCTATAGAGCAAAAATGATGAAATAGGATACCATATCCCGAGGCATCACTAATCCAATCGACCAGCATCAACATTGGTTAACTGATACCAAGTTCAATCGATCGATCCGAGTTGTTAGTTAACTGATCTAATCTATTAATCTTTTGATTCTCATCCATGTCTGCCTTCCCATACCAATATGCTTTGAATTTGAGCCCAATAAAAATCCATTACACATTAAAAAAAAAATCCAATTTTTGTTAGATTTGTCTATTGCTCGGTTTGCATTGTAGAGTAGGATTATATGATATCCAACTTCATAAAATATTGCAAAATAAAAGTTTGAACATACTATAAAAGTAACGACAACAAAAAAAAAAAAAAAAAATGCTCATGGCTTTTTATTCTTTGGACTTCCGGATCCAAATCTCCCCCAAATCATATCCGGTAAAAGAATTAGAATGCTATCAATTAGTGGAACGATTATTAGGACTACGAGGTGCCTTTGCCCATATATTGATCGTCACCTCTCCGGTTCATCAATATAAAGCTCGAGTCCATGTTTTGAAATTCTATTTCATAAAGTAAACAAACAAAGTCTAAATGTATTTCTAAGTTCAACCTATTCGAATTATCCCTTGAATTTCTTATTTCTAGCTTAGAGAATAGATAATAACTGTTATTCAAAATTAAAACCGTAAACGAATCAATATTAAATTCAAACTATTATTAAGTTAAATTTGAGTAACATCAAATCGAACCTGAATAGCACACAGTTGATCTATCTAATTTATACACTGATGCAGAATCATTATGGATTTATTTTCTTTATCCACGGATTTATTTTGTTTGCAACATCATGTAAATCTATGTACTTTTTTTTCATAAAAGGGGATAGCATCAATGCCCTTACGACAAGCCAAACACATACGTCCCATGATTGAGTCCATTGTCTCGTCCAGAATGACAAATGTCCCGTGTAAACAAACTTGATTGAACAATCAAATTATATACTTAATTTGAAACATAAGCCTGTGAACCATGCGATAAGAAATTTCGAGTTGGACGATTAGTGCTTAACTTAGAATTTAAGTCGGACTACAAATTATTAGAGGTTCATCCGGTCCTAAGTTGAGGTTAATTGAGTTTAGAATGTTGAGCTTAGGCTCAACTTGAAGTAGTAAGTGGTGAATTAGAATTTGACTCAGTTAATTTTACTTATGCTTGTTCTTAAAAAAAAAAACAAAAGAAAATTTTAACTAAATAGTATTTATATTCAAACTTAATTTTAACTTGACTTGATATTTGATAAATTCAATTTGAACCTAATTAAACCGTGAACTAGTAAAAACATATATCATAAAACTCAAGTTTAACTAGATAAATTATCAAAGTGGTTTGAACTAGGATTTGATTCAACTTTTTGAATCAAAGTTGAATAGGTTTGAATAGCAATAGACTTTCCAAAGAAATAAACGATATTGAATTATTATTCTTGGCCGTAAATGATTTTGAATGTGGACCAGACAGCCATCTAATTCTTACCCATTTTGGACCGTCTCTAGCTGCTGGCCCAGGTTGAATAGAAAAAGTCATAACTTCTTTGATCTCTAGAAAAGTAAATAGACTTTTAAGCTCAAATACTTGTAAAGCTTTCAAGACCAATAAATAAATCAGCACTACACCCCAACACATCCATTTAAATTTGCATGCCCAAAACCATATGTTTTAGCTTCACGATCCAGAATGGATTTCCCTATAGATTTTCCAATGGATTTTTCAATGAATTTGGAGGAAACAGAATACTTGGAACTCAACACTTTCCTCGTACGCACATCTTCATGCAACGTAGCAAACTCCTTAACTGCCTCACCCTTAGTTTCTTCACCCTACATCCCAAAGAGTACCTCGAGATCATTGGAAGCCAGCCCACAGTCTTAGAAGCAACATCCTTAAAGTTGCACAAGGAGTGTGTTGATGTCGAATAGTTAGAGGTTGTTTACGTCAACAAAGACAAGGTGAAAGTGAACCACTTTGGCGGACATTGCAGTGTGGTGGATGGTGAAGTAGCGATGGAGGTAGTGGATTTTGGGAAATAGGAGTGTGAAGATGTGAAGAGGGATTTAGAGATGGAAAAGGATGAAACAACGGGTATGTGATACAAATGTTTCCATTAGGACCATTTCTTAAGTTAATTAGAAGCAAGGTTGAATCACAACCATCCATGGAGGTTAAGTTGTCTGGGTTTGTTTTTGATATACCTAGGAAGTTGAAGATGAGTATGTTGGATCCTTAATCCAACGTTGACCTTATATGTGAAATGATTATGTGTTACGGGCTATCATATTAAGTTAAGCTCAATTAAAAGTGATCGATAAGATTTGGATATTTGGGTCTTAATGTATCTAATAGGGTATGACCCTTTTATGTGTAGAGACCTTATGAGTAATTTCTATTTTTATCATGGGCTAAAATAGAAATACCAAAAGATATCATAAAGATATCTATATATAAATAGTGGTTATGGTCCCTAGGTCATACGTTCTTTTCTCGTCTCTTTGATTCACATCATCAGATAGACTATAGAGGAAAAACTAAAAGGGATCTCTCAAAGAAAACGTATTGATTTGGAAGGCTAACTGCACAATTTTGAGAATCGTTGATCACAATGGATTCAGGTATGCTTCCGCATATCTATTGATTAATTCTTAATGATCAAACATGAACGATCTAGGGTTTTATTTGTGATGATTTTCACAAAAGAGTTAATCTAGATTCTACAATTATCCTCTAATCTAGATCTCTACAATTGGTATTAGAGCATACATATTCGATCATTAGGAATTATTTTTGCATACGGCCAAACTTTTTCGTATACACGGTCTCGACCCATGGTGATACACGGCCGTGTACTCAAACCGTGTAAGTTTCTGTTAGTTTTTTAAGCCTAACATACACGGCTGTGTCTTCAACCGTGTACTCAAACCATGTAAGTTTCTGTTGGTTTTTCAAGCCCAACATACATGGTCGTGCCTTCAACTGTGTACTCAAATATATATTTATAATCACTCATAGATTGGTATTTATGTACGCCAAATTTTCTTTTGAGCTCTAATTTTAATGTTTGAGTTATTGAGTCATATTTGGATATGGGTGCTTAGACCTAATAAGTTTTAGCTAAAATTAGAGTTGCTTTTGACCCAAAGTTTGATATAATTTTAAATTTGAATATTGGTATGTTTATATGTATTTTGAGATGAATTAATTGAAGCAACATACTGCCAAAGTGGTCCCTCGTGCGGAAATTAATTTATTTCAAAATATAAAAGGTTGTGTATTTACAACTTCTGTGAATTTTTTATCGGCCCAAAGGAAGGTTAATGTTTAACAGAATTGCAAGTGCACCTGTGGTAATAAACTCATGATGACCATTTAGTTTTACATGTGAACAATAAATTGGCCCAAAGGAAGCTTTATTGTTTGATGTGTTCTTATTGTCAGTGTTTGATTACTACGCTAAGATACCACTTAGTAGTTAATGTTTTATCCAAAGATGAAATATTAATAGGCTACCTGGTATTTTGAGGTGGGGTTTACCTTTATTTGAATTTATTATTGTTATTATTTTGTTGTAAGGCTTATGTGAGCTTGTTTATTTGTTTGTTGTTCTTATTCAGTTATGAATAATCCTACTAATATTACTGCCAACATCAATTCCATTCCTATGCTAAATGGCACTAACTTCAAGTCGTGGAAAGATAATCTATTAATAGTACTTGGGGTTATGGATCTCGACCTTGCGTTAAGGACTAATTCTCTTTCACCTCTTACTGACAAGAGTACCTCTGATGATAAGAGGGAGATGGAAAAGTGGGAGAAATCAAACCGCATGTGTATGATGATCATGAAGAAGGCCATTCTAGAAGCATTTAGAGGTACAATATCTGATAAGATAACTAAGGCTAAGGAGTTCCTTGATGAAATTGAGAAAAGGTTTGCTAAGAATGAAAAGGCAGAAATAAGTACACTCCTGGCAAACCTAATCTCAATGAAGTACAAGGGCAAGGGCAATATTAGGGAATACATCATGGAGATGTCTCATCTTGCTTCTAAGCTAAGAGCACTCAAGCTAGACCTTACAGAGGACTTACTAGTGCATTTGGTTTTGATTTCTCTTCCAGCATAGTTTAGCCAGTTTAAAGTGAGTTATAATTGTCAGAAAGAGACTTGGTCTTTGAATGAGCTCATCTCACACTGTGTTCAAAAAGACGAAAGGCTAAAGCAAGATAAGATTGAGAGTGCTCACCTAGCCTTAACCCCTAAGAATAAGAATAAGGATAATAAAAGGAAAAGGGATAAAGAAGCTGCAAATATGGTACCTCAGAAGACACAACCAAAGAAGTCGGATGCATCGAATGGTAATGGTTGTCACTTCTGTGGAGCTGTAGGGAGTTATAAGAAGCAGTGTACCAATTATCATGCTTGGCGTGCAAAGAAATGTATACTTCTTAATTTGGTTTGTTCTGAGGTTAATTTAACTTCGGTACCCATAGACACTTGGTGGATAGATTCTGGTACAACAACTCACATTAGTGTGTCTATGCAGGATTGCCTCCATTGTCGAAAACTAATTGATGGTGAAAGATATATCTATGTGGGTAACGGTAAGACAGTTCAAGTTGAAGCAATTGGGAAGTTTAGATTATTATTAAAGACTGGATTTTATTTGGATCTTAATGAAACATTCATTGTACCGTCATTTAGACGGGATTTGATTTCTGTTTCTGCTTTGGACAAATTTGGTTATTCTTGTTCATTTGGGAATAAGAAATTTAGTTTGTTTCATGATTTAAAATTAGTTGGATCTGGTTCTCTATCTATTTGTGATAATCTTTACTTGATTGATGTTATTGCTTCATTTAATGAATCCTTGCAAGTAAGTACACGAGGTATAAAGAGAAAATTAACTAATGAAAATTCAGCTACATTATGGCACAAAAGATTAGGTCATATCTCTAAACGGAGAATGGAGAGACTTGTGTTAGAGGAAATTCTAAACCCCTTGGATTTTACAGATTTTGATGATTGTATTAACTGTATAAAGGGAAAACAAACCAATAAAAGGAGATTTGAAGCCAATAGGAACTTAGACGTCTTAGAACTTATACATACAGATATTTGTGGGCCATTCCCTACAACTGCTTGGAATGGTCAACAATATTTTATAACGTTCATAGACAATTTCTCACGATATGACTATCTTTATCCCATGCATGAAAAGTCACAGTCCTTGGATATGTTTAAAAATTATAAGGCTGAAGTTGAGAACCAACTCAACAAAAGGATTAAAAGCATTAGATCTGATCGTGGTGGCAAATACTACGGTAGATATGATGATTCAGGTGAACAACGTCCAGGACCTTTTGCTAAATTCCTAGAGAAATGCGGTATTGTCTCACAGTACACTATGCTTGGTTCACCCACTATGAATGGTGTTGCTGAAAGACGAAATAGGACGCTTGAGGACATGGTAAGGAGTATGATTTGTCACTCCACCTTACCAGAATCACTCTGGGGAGAAGCACTTAAGACTGCAGCATATATCCTTAACAGGGTTGCAACTAAAGTAACTAACAAAACCCCTTATGTAATTTGGACTGGAAAAAAGCCTAGTCTAAAACATTTACATGTATGGGGATGTCCAACTGCGACACGACCTTATAAGCTTAATGAAAAGAAACTAGACTCAAGAACAGTAAGTTGCTATTTTGTTGGGTACTCTGAAAGATCAAGGGGTTACAAGTTCCATGATCCCACAACTAAATTGATATTTGAGTCGGGAAATGCTTGGTTCTTTGAGGATGTCAAGTTTGCCGGGGGAGATACGGTTAGAGACATTGTCTTTGAAGAGGAATATGTTAATATTCCCACAGGTGTTATTGAATTTGGTTAAGATTCTATTCATAATCTTCTTCAAGACACAATAGAACAAGACAATATTGGAGATCCCATTCAAGATACTGTTCCAGAAGAACAAACTGTACCACCTTAAGAACCTATGCCATTGAGGAGATTCACTAGACAAAGAAGAAGTGCGTTGCTAGATGACTGCATCGTATTTCTTCAAGAACATGAGGTTGACATTGGAATGATGGAAGATGATCCAATCAACTTCCGTCAAGCCATTGAAAGTTCTAAATCTCAGAAGTGGATTGATGCCATCAATGAAGAGATAAAGTCTATGAAGGACAATGACGTTTGGTATCTTATCCCATTGCCAGAAGGTACAAAGCCCATTGGTTGCAAATGGATATTTAAGACCAAGAGGGATTCAAAAGGCAATGTGGAGAGGTATAAAGCTCGTCTTGTTGCAAAGGGATTTACATAAAAAGAAGGCATCGACTATAAAGAGACTTTCTCACCGGTTTCTTCGAAAGACTCTTTTAGGATTATAATGGTATTAGTGGCATAATTCAATCTTGAGTTACATCAGATGGATGTAAAGACCGCCTTCCTCAATGGTGACATTGATGAGACGATCTATATGGTACAACCAGAAAAATTTGTATCAGGAAATCCAAAGAATATGGTTTGTAAACTTAAGAAATCCATCTATGGACTTAAGCAAACATCTCGACAATGGTATTTCAAATTTCATCAAGTGATCACTTCGCTTGGTTTTGAGATGAATTTGGTCGATGATTGTATATACCATGAGTTCTATGGGAGCAAGCATATTTTCTTAGTTTTATATGTTGATGATATATTGCATGCCAGCAATGATATAGGCTTAATGCACAAAACCAAGAGTTTTCTAGCTAAAAATTTTAAGATGAAAGATCTTGGTGACGCCTCTTTTGTGTTAGGAATACAAGTACATCGAGATTTCTCTCGAGGTACTCTTGGATTATCACAAAAGAGCTATATCGAAAAGGTACTCAAAAGGGAATGGCATGCAAAATTGCAAACTAAGTGATACACCTATAGCTAAGGGAGACAAATTTAGTCTTTGTCAGTGCCCTAAGAATGATTTTGAGGAAAAGGAAATGCAAAAGATTCCTTATGCATCAGTAGTAGGGAGTCTAATGTATGCTCAGGTTTGTACGCGTCCAGATATTGCATACATTACAGGAATGTTAGGCAGATACTTGAGTAATCCAGGATTAGACCATTGGAAAGCAGCCAAACGGGTCTTGCAGTACTTACAGAGAACAAAATATTACATGCTCACCTATCGAAAGTCAGATCAGATCGAGATCGTTGGGTATACTGATTCCGATTTTGCTGGATGCCAAGATAGTATGAAGTCTACATCAAGCTACATCTATTTGTTGGCTGGGGGAGCCATCTCTTGGAAGAACATAAAACAATCCCTTGTTGCTTCATCTACTATGGAAGCAGAGTTTGTAGCATGTTATGAGGCATCCAATCATGGAATATGATTACGGAATTTTGTCATAGGGCTGCACATTGTGGATACTATTAATAGGCCACTTAAATTATTTTGTGACAATAAGTCAGCAATTCTATATTCTAACAACAATAGGAGCTCGACAAAGTCAAAGCATATAGGCATCAAGTTCCTAGTTGTAAAAGAAAGAGTTCAGAGTGGACAATTGTCTATAGAGCATATAGGAACAAACTCTATGATCGCGGATCCGCTTACTAAAGGAATGCAACCCAAGATGTTTCATGAGCACACTGCTCATATGGGTGTCATGACCTTAAGTGACATTAAGTTTTAGTGGGAGTTTGTTACTTTGAATGCATTTATGTCATAGACAAACTTTAATTAGTTGTTTTGGTTTATTATGTTTTAAGGATATCTTCTGCAGAAATAAAGTATCTTGTTTGCCTACACTCTGTTTTTTGGTTTATGGTTTGATCTCACTAAGGTTTATGGTGGACCAGTGGAAGATAGACATGTTAAGATCACATTGCATGGAATTTTCTTGCTACACATCCATATCATAATCCATATCATTCAATTATATCAATATTGTGACCATTGATGGGTAGAGTTACGATAAATGTAATGAATACCGCTTTGATCCCGTGTTGATATGACTGATGGACTGGATTGGTTATAGATACATTTTGTTCATGACAGCAAATTTGAGCTCATATGGTTGCAAAACATAATTATAAAGTTACACATATAGTCCAAGTGGGAGATTGTTGGATCCTTAATCCAACGTTGGCCTTATATGTGAAATGATTATGTGCTACGGGCTATCATATTAACTTAAACTCAATTAAAAGTGATCGATAAGATTTAGATATTTGGGTCTTAATGTATCTAATAGGGTATGACCCTTTTATGTGTAAAGACCTTATGGGTAATTTCTATTTTTATGATGGGCTAAAATAGAAATATCAAAAGATATCATAAAAATATCTATATATAAATAGTGGTTATGGTCCCTAGGTTATACGTTCTTTTTTCGTCTTTTTGAATCCCATCATCAGATAGACTATAGAGGGAAAACTAAAAGGGATCTCTCAAAGAAAACATATTGATCCGGAAGGCCAATCACACAATTATGAGAATCGTTGATCGCAATAGATTTAGGAACGCTTCCGCATATCTATTGATTAATTCTTAATGATCAAACATAAACGATCTAAGGTTTTATTTGTGATAATTTTCACAAAAGGGTTAATCTAGATTCTACAATTATACTCTAATCTAGATCTCTACAGAGTACCCACCTGGTATGGTTATGTTATTTTTAACTTTGGATTGCATTTTTGCTTATAGAATATATTATGATTTCTCCAATCCATGTTTCCTTCCTTCTTGACGGATGAATTCCCATTTTGCAGGACACAGGTATATTCCAATTTAGTCTCTTTTATCTTCGCATTTCTGTTGTGACATTGACAAGGTTCCTAGAAATCTTAAACTTAGTTACACAACTCAGGAGACTAGGGAATATTTCGAAATCAATGGAAACAAGTATCCCAAGTGTGCATCACACTTAATCACTCTCTACCAATCACGTGTTGACATGAACGGTTAGAAGTTGTCTATATAAGCACAGATAACGTGATGACGACGTACTTTGGTGTAAATTATGACATCATCGACAAAGATCATCAGACGATAGCCTTTGGAAGTGTTGGGAGATGGAGATGTGATTGGACAAAAACAAGTGTGGGATTAGGATTGGAAATTGATGTGAGGACGCGATAAACCTTGCATTTAAGTGCTATATGGAAGGCGATTAGATTCATTGAGATAGGAACTTGGAGCATCAAGCCTTGTGTTGAGATTTTTGTTGCTGGATGTTGCTCCACTTTGCCCGTGGCATTGTCATCGACTACAAAGTTTGGCGATTATTCAATTTAATAAGTTGCAATGCTATTGCTTCCCATGTTTACCATTATTTTTCTTTTCAAAATTTCTTGTTTAGGTATCTATTTTGTTTTAGGAAAAAATTCTTGTATAGTTCTAGTTTATCACTAATCAAGCCATTTAAACTCTTGAATTTATGATCCACAATTTTATCATTTAGGCTACACGATTCCAATTTTTTTTTTTTTTGGGCCACAATAAAAAACTTTATTATTAGTAAAGATAAACAAAAAAACTACAAAGCATAGTTTGGTGGTCTTGAGCCACAATATGACATCACAAGTTTCACTAAAGGAGGAGGAGGGATAGCATCCCTATGACAAAGGCAAACCCTCTTAAGATCTTGAGTTGCAACCCAATTAGCACACTTGTTATTAGAGCATCTAGTAAAAAGAAAAACACATGACTCAATAAAAGATTACAAAGCTAAGTTGTCTTTAATAATGTGCTTGCACCTCCAAGATATTAGCTTTGAGTTTTTTAAACTATGGAAAGCAAAGATATTATCTATCTCCACTTCGATTTTTTTGAAGTTCATTTCTTTAGCCAAATCAAGAAAACTTGCTACAAAACATTAATTTATGAACAACCTTTATGAACAATTTTTCAATTCTAGTTGGATGCAATTGATAACATCTGATTTCCACACATTCAAACTATATATATTTAGTCTAAAAACATTTGACTAGAAAGTGTTCTATTGTTTCTTCCTCGTTGCAAAAATGACATCTAGGCATGGATTTACAATTCCTTTTAAACAAATTAGCATTTGTGGCTAAAGAATTGGCACAAATTCTCCAATGTGGTGTTTGATTTTCAGTCTTAGTTCTAAATACCAAATTAGTTTCCACAAAGCTTGGTCTACCTGAAAAGAGCTTGAAGCTTTATTATTATCATGCACCAGATTAAGCTTTCTTTACAAGAAATATCTAAATTTTATAGAGTATTCACTGATCCTATCATGTGGCTAAATAGGAGTATTTTCTTTTTAGCTATTAGGTAGTCAGATGTGGTTGATTGCTTGTATTTCTTGCTCAAATACCAAATTTCTTAGAGAAGCCAAATTCCACCTAAAACCTTCTTAGATAAGAGAGCCCACTCAAGCATTAGAGCATTAGAGTCCACTTGTACATTTCCTTGGGGTTATAATTTATAACCTTCTATTAAAGTTATCCAATAGTCTTCCCAAATTCTAACACTTTTTCCCATTGTCAACTTGCCAAAAGCAACCTTGTTTCACAACATCCCTACCACATAGAATACTTTGCCAGCACTAAGAGGGTCTAGCACCTCTAGAAGCATATAAAAAATCAAAATTTGGGAAATAAATGCTCTTTAGGACTCATGTCCACAAGGTGTTAGGATTTTTTAGGAGTCTCTAAGCCATCTTCCTTAACGTGGCATTATTGAATAATTCTATATCCTTAAAGCCCAAATCACGTCTATTTTTAGATAAAGACAAGTCTTTGTATCTCTTTTAGTGAATCTTCCTACCATTTATATTTTCATCCCACCACCACCAAAACCTTGCCAATAAGGTTGTCACATCCCTTCACCAATGCTTAGGAAACTTGAATACACTCATGATATAATTTGGAATTGCATAACAAATGGATTTAATTAGCACTTCCTTTCCACCTAGAGATATGAGAAAGCTTTTCCAACCTTCTAACTTACTCATAATCCTTTCTTTTAAATAAGCTAGCGCTACCACTTTTGGCCCTCTCCAATTAGTAGGAAGATTAAGGTATTTCTCTAGTTTGGTAATATCCCTATGTCTAATAGTTTGCAACATTTAAACTTGATTTCCTTCGCTGTATTGCAACTAAAAGACAAAGAAGACTTTTGAAAGTTTATTTTCTAACCTAAAATCAAGCAATATCTATCCAAGATTTTTTTGGCTTCTCTGATATTCTCTTCTTTAGTTGCCAAGAATAAGACTGAGTCATCTACAGAGAAAAAATGTGTTAGCTTAAGACTTAATCTTTTAATTTGAATGCTCTTGATGTTTCCCCTTTCCGCCTCTTTACGGATCATCATGGATAGCGAGTAAAAAATGATGAAGAAAAGGTAAGGAGATAATGGGTCTCGTTGCTTTATGCCTCTAGAGGGATAAATTTTCTTAACTTGTTTCCCATTTACCATAGGGTTAAAAGATACATACTAACACATCTCAAAATCTACCCAATCCACTTTTCACAAAGGCCTATTCTTTTCATTTGTAATTTTAAGAAAGTCCAATCCACTTTATGGTAAGCTTTTGCCATATCTAACTTGATTGCACAATCAAAATTTTTTGTCCTTTTATTTAGCTTTAGAGCATGATAAACTTCATGTGCTATGACCACTGTCAAGCCTAATTTTTTTCCCTTAATCTAATTCACACTAAACTTTATGCTCATTTAATATAAACCCTCAACTAAAGTTAGAAAAAAAAAATACTTTTGAAAATAGGAATCACCCCCTGATTATTATTAGGATTTTGTTTTTTAAAAAAAAATCAAGTTAGAAATAATATAATTCTAACCTAACTACTGATCTTGCGAAAAAAAAGTACAAATACTTATATTTTTTTATAAAACCGGATATTTTCAAATTGGTGGCTACCTTATTAAAACCTTATAGTTGCCACTTTAATCTTTCAAGTTTAAATTTATTTTTTGAAAAAAATAAATTTATTAAGCTAAAATGAACCTAATTATTGTTTACAATTGAGATCGCCTCGAAAGAGCCTACATATCCACTATTTGAAATAAGACCAACTGTAGTTTGTACTCATTATCTTTCTAATTTTTTTTCTAAAAATTTTATAATTTTTTTCTAATTTATAAATGCTAAAATATAAGAAAAAACTAAAATTTCATGAAAAGAAAAAATATTTTTTATTTTTATTTTATTTTTATTTGAAAAAAACCCATAAATTTCTTAAAATTTCTTTTATTTTATAAAATCATGAATGCTAATTTTTTTTAAAAGAACTAAATTTCTTTAAAATATATTTTTTAGTTAAAATATTTTTTTAAGTTTTTAAACTAAAAAAAAAAAGAAATTTCTTAAAATTTCTTTTATTTTATAAAACATAAAAGCTAAAAAATAATTTTTAAAAGAGAATTGAAATTTCTTAAAAAATATTTTTTAAATCATGAAAGCTACAAAGCTAAAATTTCTAAATTTTTTTATTTTTTATTATTTTTGTAAAATCAGAAATGCTAAGATATCTTAAAAAACTAAAATTTCTTTAAAAATATTTTTTTATATTTTTACTATTATTAAAAATGAATAAAAAATAAAAAGGGCAGGGATTATGAACCTAGGTTGAATCTTGGTTTGGAGTGGGTCGACAGGTTCGGGTTTGGATATGACTTGCATGGAGAAGGAATGGTAGGAGAGTGTAGTGTGCTTAGGTTGCTCAGATTGTTGTTCGGCTTAGTGGGTGGTGTTGGGTTGAGACTGGGAGTGACTATTAGTCTACTAGCGTCGTTGTCCAAATGTAGAAGCGGCAAAGGATGGTGGTTAGAGTAGTGGCTAATGGTGGAGATTTGGTCCGCTTTGATTTAGGCGCCTTTTAGTGGTTTTGAGTTAAAGAAGGGTGTTTTCTAGGGTTTTCTAAAATTGAGAACTTAAGGGTGATGGTATTTTCTCTCGAAGATGGCGGAAGTGCGGATTTCTAAAGAGAGAAAGGGAGTCGACTAGTGTTTGAAGAGAGAGAAAGCTTGAACTAGGGCCCAAAGATAATGATTCGAGTGATTATGTTGTCTATCTCATCTATACGAGCTCTTGTTTATAATCTTCAAGCTTGGAAAGCTTTCAATGTCATAGATATGTTGGTTGTAGATAATTGGAGATCTTTGGAATATGCTTCGGAGCTGAGCATAGATTATAATGAGTAAATACATAATTATCTTGTCGATTTTACTCATTAGAAGCTTTGATTTGTACGTAACATGTCAGATTCGCCAGTTCATATGAGAAGCTGAATTCTCGAATTGTGATTTTTTTTTTTTTATCTTTGTGGCCAATTTAATCAACGAAATGAATGTTTTTGGTTAAGTTTTTGAGCTTGATTCAAAGTTCCATATGCCCTCTACATGATTTTACCATAAAATTTATAGGAATCGTGTGTTAAATGGAAGAAAAATGACCCTAAAGTGAGCTTCATGGAAGGAAAAATGGAGAATAAGAGGAAAATCTAGAGGTAAGGGACGATGATGTGGCGCCATGTGGCACCTCATCTTCATACATGGCATTTCATGGCCTTGTAAGTGACATAGATTGACAGCATGGACCAATCGTGATGTGACATGTGTCCCTTGAGAAGGAAGAAAAAGAATGCACAATCTGTATGTAGCAGGGATCAATCCTTAATCCTCTATGAATGCATGTGCGTGTTTTCTAAAAGGCAATTAGCCTGTGCCTCAATCTTATAATGCAAACAGATTACATTTATTCCATTTTTTTTTGGAAAAAAAAAATTATGCACGTTCGCATGTGTTGAGGGAATCAAACTCAGGTCTCCCATTAATGCATGTGTATGTTTTCCAATTAGACCATTAGCTTGTGCCTCAATCTTGTAATGTAAATAAATCGAATTTATTCTGATTTATTTATTATTTAAATAAAATAAAAATAAAAAGAAATAGGTAGCAAAAATGAGATGTCTACAACCACATTATCTTGAATTAATCTTCCTAGTATAAAAGCATTCTGGTGTGGTGAAATGATAGTGTCAAGGAAAGGTTAAAGTCTCTTAGCTAAGATTTTAGATGTAATTTTATAAGAGAAATTGCAAAGGTTAATAAGTCTAAACTATGAGACAACTTCAAGGCAATAACTTTAGGAATAAAGATCAAATCAATTTCATTTATAGATTTAAGAATGGTACCCATATGGAAGAAGTGTTGCATAGATTTTGTCACAATGTCACCAAGCACACTCCAATTTTCTTTATAGAAAAAAAAAATTGAAACCATCTGGACCTAGGGCTTTTAGTGAACCCATTCGGATTACTCTTGCTTCACTTCCTAGTGATCCAATGGTTTAATGAGTTCTATATTTATCTCTTCAATTACTAGCCTTTCCATAAACTCAAACTTAGATTTGCTCTATTCATCAAGTGTGTAGGAAACAACTCCTCAAAGAATCTTGAGAATACGTCCACTATCTCCCTTTCTTCCTCTAACCAATTCTCATATTCATCTTGAATTATGAGAATCTTATTCTTAGCTCTTCTATGGATAGTACTTAATTTTTGTCACCATAATTGATCCAATTTAGTCAAGCACATTGGTGCTAATGGAGTTCTTCCATTTCCATTGCATGGTTTAGATCTACCTTAAGTCTCCTTTCCTCTTCCAGATTTGAAGATATGATTAGATTATTTTGCAAAAGTTAAAGTTGCAATTGTGAAATAATATAGCCATAATTTCTTCCATTTTGACAATGATAAGGATAAATTAACACTTATATTTTGTATGGGTTTGAGTTTCTTTTGAAGTAAGTTAATTATGTTTTAAAAGACTTTGGTACTTAAAGGAAAGCTATTTCAGTTTCAGGAATTAAAAGGACCTATCAAGGAAGAGTGATCAACATTTGCAAGAGTCGGAGCGGATTACATGAAGAAAAGTGTCCAAAAGTGCAGCAGGAGAGATACACGGGCGTGTATCACAGGGGCACGGCCGTGTATTGGATTTGATACACTCACAGAGGGTTACACGGCCATGATACACGGCCGTGTATATGAAGCGAGTATGGTGCGATG
Source organism: Laguncularia racemosa (assembly GCA_037954665.1). Classification (NCBI taxonomy): domain Eukaryota; kingdom Viridiplantae; phylum Streptophyta; class Magnoliopsida; order Myrtales; family Combretaceae; genus Laguncularia; species Laguncularia racemosa. The sequence goes on along the minus strand of JBBMOL010000086.1, from coordinate 3,275,217 downwards.
TTAGCCACGCCTCAACTACACGGCTGTGTATGACAGCCGTGTAGTTGATTTGACTCCGGATTTTACAAGTTTCTTCCAAGATTTTGGTATCTTTTGAAGAAAAAAAGGGGGAGAACAAGAGGGCAAACAGAGGAGGAAAAAGAGAGATTTTGGCAACTCTTTGAGGGACGAGGATTCGACTTCAACAACATTCAATCTCAAAGGGTTCTTCACATGGGTTTTATCATTTATTTGATCTGTATTTCTGAAACCATGTGTAACTAAATTTGTTTATACCTGAACTTTACGAAACTCCAACTGTCATGTAACATTGGATTTGATTGCACAATTCTTAGATAATTGAGGATCTTTGAATTTATTCATGTTATTCTTTGTGTTGTTAATTTGATGTATGGCCAACATTGAATTTGCATTGATTTCTTGTAAGTTGATTGGGAAATCGCTTATCTGAATAGATCACACATGAATGAAGAGGCTCGTATGCAATCTAGGGATAGAAAGCATGAGTTTCCCGTATGAGGTTGAATAGGACAATTTGATCTAATCGAGGACTTTTACGCATTAATGCAATTCTGATTATTTTTGATAAAAGAGGAATCTTTATTAAGATAATTAGGGTTAGGAGTCAATGATTTCGGGAGAAACATTAGCTTAGTGATAGAATTCCCGCGGTTCAGAGATAATCATTATCTGGTGATTGATTTTTATGAGACAAAGTTACATGATAATTGGAGGATTAGTAAAGGAAGGGTATATTGCTGATTATTGGATTTGATAATTTTAATTCATTTTTTTTAGTATTCTTGTCTTAACATTTTGTTTAATTTAATTAAGAAAACTCATTCGATATTGTGCGGTTAGATAGTCGGCTTAGGGTTAGTTTTAGTACTCGCAGATCCTTGAGGGAACGATATCCGTGCTTGAACTCTATACTACTTTAATCCGATAGGTGCACTTGCCTGTTTGATCATGAGAAAAGAGTGAGAGTGAAAGGATTTATTTTAATTTGTGTGACTACGATCATCAACAAGTTTTTGGCACCGTTGCTGGGGAATCGGCGATATTAAGAAAGCTCAACGCTTACTAATTTAACCATTTATTCTTTTGCTATTTATCGTATTCATTTTCATTTTTTTTGGGTACTTAACTCATTTCGGTGTTCTTTGTAGTGTATGACAAGGAGTTCATCATCAAAACTTCTTGATTTCAACCTAGAAATAGACCGGACATTCAGAAGGAAACTAAGGAGCACTGAAGAGAAACAAGTGGGTGAGGGAGAATTATCATCGAGTGAAGTAGAAAGTTCAGTTGCTAAGGAAGAGCAACTTGTGAACAGTAGTAGAGTTAACATTGAAGCAATGGCAGACCAATGTCGGACTATGGTTGATTATTCCAGGCCAACTTTAGATAGCACTAGTTCATGTATCGTAAGACCTGCAATAGAGGCTAATAATTTTGAAGTTAAAGCCTCTACAATGAATTTGATACATAATCAGTGTCAATTTGACGGCTTACCTGATGAAGATCCCCACGCTCACATTCAATTGTTTCTGGACATCTGCACCACTGTGAAACGGAACAAGGTGACTGATGAGGCATTGAAGTTGCGATTGTTTCCTTTCACCTTGAGGGGAAAAGCAAGGCAGTGGATAAGTTCACTAAACCGGGAATCCATTACTACATGGGCCCAATTGGTAGAGTCTTTTCTAGACTTTTACTTTCCATCATCCAAGACTGCCAAATTGAGGAACGATATCACATCGTTCACTCAATTGGATAACGAGCCCCTTCATGAAGCCTGGATAAGGTTCAAGGATTTGCTTAGGCGGTGCCCACACCACTAAATGCCTAACTAGCTACAAGTTTCAACTTTTTACAACGGGCTCGATTATCCGATGCGACAAACCATCGATGCTGCTGCCGGTGGTACACTTAATGTGAAGACTCCTGAAGAGTCTCTGGAGCTATTTGAAAATATGGCCAAGATCAACCATCAGTGGAGTAACGGTAGGTTGAGGCAAAGGGTAGTAGGGGTTTATGAGGTTGATATGACGACCACTATTGCTGCAAAAGTGGATGCCCTTGCTATGAAGGTCAACGGGATGGTGTTGTCTCAGCCATCCCAATACTATCCATTCGATTCAGTTGCCAATTCCATGATCCGAGAGACCAATGAGCAAGTTGACTATGTTGGAAATCCCACACGACCCCAGAACAATCCCTACAGCAACACATAATCCAGGCTGGCGCAATCACCCCAATTTTTCATAGAGTAATCCACAATTTCCTCGGGGTAATGTGCCCGCACCTGGATTCCAAAGACCTCCACCACCACCTGTTACAGAAAAGAAGTCCAATCTAGAGGACATGATTGCTAAGTTCATTCAGGTCTCAGAGCAGCGTCAGCAAGCAATAGATTCTACTCTAAGAAATCATGAGGCTTCTATACACAATTTGGAAAATCAGGTGGGTCAGATTGCTAAGATGCTCTCAGAGAGACCTCAAGGGTCTTTGCCTGGAAACATTGAACCTAATCTTAGGGAGTAGGTAAAGGCAGTGACCCTAAGGAGCGGAAAAGAATTGCAATCTGACATCATTGTGGCACTAGTGGTTGCACAAAGAAAGGGAGTTGAAGAGCTATATGATGGGGGGTAGTGAGAAGGAACATGCTACTGAGGAGGTAAAGGAGAAGGAAGTCAAGGAAAAGGAGTCAACAGAGGGGAAGACCAAGGCATCAACAATTCAGCCATACGAGCCTCCAATTCCATATCTGGGCCGACTGAAAAAGGATCAAGACAAAGAGCACTTCGGTAAGTTTTTGGATTTGTTTAAGCAATTACATATTAACATACCGTTTGTAGAAGCTCTTTCACAGATGCCCAGATATGCCAAGTTCCTGAAGGATCTATTGTCAAACAAGAGGCGACTGGAAGAAATTTCTACCACAGTTATAGGAGCGGCGTGTTCAGTTATCTTACAAAACAAGTTGCCACAAAAGCTCAAGGATCCGGGTAGTTTCACTATTCCATGCTTAATTGGTGAACTGCCTGTGGAGAGAGCTTTGGCAGACCTTGGGGCAAGCATAAACTTGATGCCCTATTCTTTGTTTAAGCAATTAAACTTGGGAGAGCCGAAGCCCACCAGGATGATCTGTAGCTGGCAGATCACTCGGTGAAATTCCCTAGAGGGATCATTGAGGATGTCCTGGTAAAGGTAGAAAATTTCATTTTTCCTGTTGATTTTGTGATTCTGGATATGAATGCAGATGTAGAGGTCCCGCTGATTTTAAGAAGACCTTTCCTGGCTATTACAAGAGTTGTGATTGATGTAGCGGATGAAAAGCTGGTTTTGAGAGTGGGAGTAGATGAGTTGGTGGTGAAAATTCCAGCAGCACTGAAACAATCGTTGAACGCCGATGATACTTGCTATGCTGTTGATTGCATTGACAGGTCGGTAATAAGTGTGATGCAAGAACTGTTATGTGGAGATCCATTGGAACTCAGTTTAACTGTGAATGATGATGAAGTGAGTGAGAATGTGGAGAAACAAACTGTGAAAGCTCAGCTGCAAGCCAGTGAGGATGTAGTTTGTCGCAGAGGATTTGAAAAAATAGGGCCCAATGAAGAAGGGAGGTTAAAACCGTCTGTTGAAGAGCCTCTTGAACTTGAGTTGAAGCAACTTCCTGAGTACCTAGAATATGCTTTTCTGGAAGCTAACTCTAAACTCCCCGTCATCATTTCTGCTAGTTTGACGAGGGAGCAAAGGGACAATTTACTAGGGGTCTTAAGGGAGCACAAGTGAGCTCTTACTTGGAAGATATTGGATATTCAAGGTATTAGCCCCTCATTTTATACCCATAAAATCTTGCTGGAAGATAATTTTAAACCGGTGGTACAACCTCAAAGAAGGTTGAACCCCAACATGAAGGAGGTTGTAAAGAAGGAGGTGATTAAGCTTTTAGATGCGGGGTTGATCTATCCCATTTTCGATAGTCCCTAGGTCAGTCTTGTGCAAGTTGTACCAAAGAAAGGGGGAATGACTGTGGTCCTCAATGAGAAAAACGAACTCATACCTATGAGGACGATAATTGGTTGGCAAGTGTGCATAGATTATAGAAGGCTGAATGATGCAACTCGCAAGGATCACTTCCCTCTCCCTTTTGTGGATCAAATGCTAGAGTGATTGGCAGGACATCTATATTAATGTTTTTTAGATGGAATGTCGGGATATTTCCAAATCCCAATCGCTCCAGAGGATCAGGAAAAGACCACTTTCACATGTCCATATGGTACTTTCGCTTATAGGCGCTTGCCCTTCGGATTATGCAATGCACCGGCTACGTTTCAGCGGTGTATGATGGCCATTTTTGAGGACTTAGTGGAAGGGATCATGGAGGTCTTTATGGACGATTTCTCCGTCTTGGTGATTCTTTTGATGCTTATCTAAGCAATTTGAAGAGGGTTTTGACTCGATGTGAGGAGACGAATCTTGTGTTGAACTGGGAGCAATGCCATTTCATGGTAAAGGAGGGCATAGTTCTGGGGCACAAAATTTCTCATAGAGGAATCGAAGTGGATACCGCAAAGGTGGACACAATTGCAAAACTTCCACCACCTTCTTCGGTAAGAGCCATTCGGAGCTTTCTCGGGCATGCCGGATTTTACAGGAGGTTCATTAAGGATTTCTCTAAAATAGCCCGTGCATTGACACGGCTATTAGAGAAAGACGTGCCTTATGATTTTACCAGTGAATGTCTTGAGGCGTTCAACACACTTAAAGAAAGGTTAACCCAAGCACCTATCATGGTGGCTCCTGATTGGGGTCTTCCTTTCGAGTTGATGTGTGACGTAAGTGATTTTGCTATGGGAGCAGTCTTAGGACAAAGGGGGGACAAGCACTTCCAACCGATCTACTATGCTAGTAAGACCCTCACAGGTGCTCAAGAGAACTACACCACGACCGAGAAGGAACTTCTAGTTGTGATTTTTGCGTTTGATAAGTTTCGGTTATATTTGATTTTTTCCAAGGTAATTGTTTACACAGACCATTCAGCTCTCAGGTACCTTTTTTCTAAGACAGATGCAAAACCACGCCTCATCCGGTGGATATTTCTTCTACAAGAGTTCGATCTGGAGATTAGGGACAAGAGGGGAGCTAAAAACTTAGCTGCTGATCATCTCTCTCGCTTGGAGAACCCATACTTAGAGGAATTGAAAGAAGAAGAGATTGATGATGCTTTTTCGGAGGAAGGATTATATCAGATTAACAAGGTAAGTATTAATTTTGAGCCATGGTTTGCTGATTTTGCAAATTACCTTGTTTGCATAATACTCTCGAGTGACAAAACTTATCAGCAAAAGAAGCGGTTCTTTGCTGAAGTGAAGCACTATTTATAGGAGGAACCCTTCTTATTTCGTTTGTGTGCCGATAAGATAATCAGGAGATGTGTATCTGAGCAAGAGGGGCAAGAAATTCTGAGACACTGTCACACCGGACCAACAGGGGGTCACTACAGTGTGAATCGAACAGCTTACAAAGTGTTGGAATCGGGATTCTATTGGCCAACCTTATTCAAGGATTCCTTCAACTTTGTAAAAACATGTGACAGGTGCCAGCGAGTTGGAAGTATGTCAAAGCGCGATGAGATGCCCCAAAATTTCATCCTGGAGTGTAAGGTGTTCGACGTATGGGGGATTGATTTCATGGGACCATTCCCCAATTCCTTCGGGAATAAGTACATATTGGTGGCTGTGGATTATGTGTCTAAATGGGTAGAGGCCCAAGCGTTGCCCACCAATGATGCAAGAGTGGTTGTGAAGTTCCTGAAGAAACTCTTTTCTAGATTTGGAGCACCTAGAGCATTGATTAGTGATAGGAGGGCACATTTCTGTAATGTGCAATTGGAAAAAGTGCTGAAGCGATACGGGGTTAACCATAGAGTAGCAACCCCCTATAACCCGCAGAAAAGTAATCAAGTGGAAGTTTCTAACCGTGAGCTGAAAATGATACTAGAAAAAATGGTAGAACATCATAGGAAGAATTGGTCTGAAAAGCTGGACGATGCTCTATGGGCTTACAGGACAGCTTTCAAATCTCCTCTAGGTACAACCCCATATAGATTGGTGTTAGGGAAAGCTTGCCACTTGCCAGTGGAACTAGAACATAGAGCCTTTTGGGCCTTGCGCACTCTCAATATGGATCTAGAGGCCGCTGGTAAGAGGAGGAAGTTTCAGCTGAATGAACTTGATGAATGGCGTGCAATGGCATATGAAAACATGCGGGTTTATAAAGAGAAGATGAAGAGATATCATGATATGAGGATTCACCATCCCAAACAATTCAAAGAAGGGGATCATGTTCTCTTATTCAACTCACGGTTGAAACTCTTCCCAGGTAAGTTGAGATCGAAATGGTTCGGACCATTCAAAATACGCTAAGTTTTTCCCCATGGTGTAGTGGAATTAGAACACCCGGATAGACATACATTTAAGGTCAATGGACAGTTCTTGAAGCTTTAGTTTAGGACTCAAGGCGAAAAAGAGGGTCAAGAAGAGTTTAGACTCCACCCTCTAGTGGCTTAATCAAGGCAAGTTTCTTTCCGTCGAGCAAATGATGTTAAACAACAACGCTTGGTGGGAGGCAACCCATGCAATTCTTAGGTAAGTTCTTTTTGTTCTTTTCTTTTATAACCATCTTTTCTATCTTTTTGTTGTTAATTGACTTGCGAGGGCGATACTTATGTTGTGGATCTGAAGGATGACGTAAGAATAATGTTCCAACAAGTTTGGAAGGACTTGGACACTCAACAAAGGTGAGTAATGTGCTTTCATGATGATATACGACCACACATTCTTGCTTTACACGGCCGTGTAAAACACACCACACGGCCGAAAGGGTTTAAAACTCTATTCTTTTCATCCTTCTTTATTTTCTTTCACTCCCTCACTTCACTCACGGCATTTCCATTAAAATCCTCTCAACAAAAACATTATTCACACTCATTCCTCTTGTGATTTTCACACCCATTCCAACGGATCTAATAGCTAAGGTATAGATTTCTACTCTCCTTTCTCCACTCTCTCTATTTCCTTGCAATGGTGAATCGGAGAACACTTCTTGTGCATTCTAATCAAGGGTTTTTTGTGTGATTTGTTGATCTTTCATGTTTTGTCTTCCTTATTTCGAGTTATTTCATGTTACTATGTGGATTCCATGATAATTTTCTGCTTTTGGACACAAACCTAGGGTTTCTACTTCTTGAGTGATTTGTGTTGATTCTTAGATGTTATTGACATGAAATCTGGGTAAGGAATGGATTTCTATGCTGAGATGGTTGCATGTTTGATTTTACACGGCCGTGGTGCAAGGTGTGTATGTTTGAATTATGGAGGGAGTGTGGTAGTCGGATACACGGGCGTGTAGGGCATGTACCGTAGGGCGTGTAGTTTCTTTTATGTCTCATTTGTGATTGTCTCCTTGGATTGTGACCCTATCTTTCATCTTATTTGCCATACACTGTTATTTGAAAGTATTTTGTGTGAAAATTGATGGTTATTATCTTGCTCATCACCTCGAAGAGGTATAATCTGGTTTTGTTCCTTTGTTCTTGTATTTTCCAGATGCCTCGGATCAAGACTGTTGGTTGGAAGAGGCGCCGTGATGATGAAGCCAGTCGTAGCTATCAATATGAGGGCTGAGCATCAGCCAATCTATGATAATTACAAGACCACAAAGATCATCAGACCAAACGTGGTTCTAGATTGGGATGTTTTGGCGCTGTTTCATATCCGTCAACGGGTTGAGGAACTTTTGCACGACCCTGCCTGGGTGAGACTGTTTTCTATTGAGGAAAAGATCTATTTGGACATAACACTCACCTTCTTCGCTACCTTCACCATTAAAGAGGGCATGAGTGTTGGAGTAGACAATGAAGTTGCATTCCTTGCGATGGGTCAATATCGGAGGTATTCAATGATTGACTTTATTGAGGCAATGGATATTTATGAACCTGCATTCCTCCGCACTCCAGCTTTTCGCCAATTGCCCCTAGGATTCCCCCCCAAGTATAGAGCAGGAGCTTTCTGGCCATGGCTAGGCAGGGGTCACTATACTTCATCTTCTACAAAAGGCTCTAACTTTTCGAGCCTCTCCTATCGAGTGCTTCATTATGTTTTTGCTCGCTCCACTACGGGCCGCACAGATTCTGAAGGTGTAGTCAATGCCAGGGATGTACCCCAGTTATGGAGTATGAAAATGGGAACTCGTATCAATGTTGGGGTGTTTGCTGCATTTTGTCTACATAGACAAGCAGAAGCAGGGAATAAGGGAGTCTTTGTAGGTGCTTGGATCACCCGAATCCTGAAAAATCTAGAGCTATTCCTTATACGAGAACCCGGAGATTGCATTGGAACGACTGTTAGGCTATCAGCTGCACCCATTATTGGGTAGGGGTATGCACCTCCACAAAATGAAGCAAACTCCGGTGATGACCTGGATGAAATTGAGGGATATGTCCCTGAGTAGGAAGCTGAAGCTGAAGGAGGTGGGGAAGAACAAGCTGCCCCAAGAGAAAGGGCTCAAGATGATGAAGTTCAGAACACCCTAGGGGAATTGAAGGCCCAAGTTCAGGGACTGAAGAAGCAGCAAGATAGAATTCTAAAAAAACAAAACAGGTTAAAAAGGTTCATTCAGAAGTGCTTCACTAAGTTAGGTGACAAGCTGGGGGTAGACTTTGCATCTTGTAGCTGCTCCAGTGATGAAGATGTCCGAACAGACGCACATACACAGGTTCCAGGCTTTTTCTCAAGACTTGTTGGGGGAAGTCATGAAGAAGATTCGGACGAGGAGGAAGAAGATTAGGAAATGACTGCCCAATATTTCTTTTTGAGACATTCATATTTCTTTTATGGGATGTGCTTTATTTTTCTTATAACAACTCTGTACTAAGACTGTGATGGTTATGTTCTTTCTTGTTATTACTGTTATTTATACTTTTACCTGTTCTTTTTTGTTTCTCATTCTTTTCAGAGATGTTTGTTAGCCTGTTGGAAGATCCTTGTGAATACGCTTTCATTACGCGATTTCTGTTCTCTCTTTTTGCTGCTGTGCATGGACTATGATCAGTTCATAGGTTATTCCTCTCTGATAAGACCAAAATGCTCACCACTTAAGGAAGTTTCGTTTACCCTCTTTCTTCTAAGTCTTTTTCCTTGTTCTCTTTGTGTTACTTAAGACATTGGGACAATGTCCTATTCTAAGTGTGGGGATGGGATGTAGGAGAATGAATTCATGAAGTATAAGTGTTATGAACTTAATGCTATAAAATTTCCCTACTTGAGATGGACTTGATGAGTTATGCTTGATGAGTTATGCAGGAAGGCTGAGATCCCAAAAATACTCACTGATTATTCTTGAGAATGCTAAAAAAAAAAAGTGGAAATTTTAAACTTTTATTCTCTTATCTTGTGTTATGAATACGTTGCTGGAATTAGAAGATGAAATCTGGGTGAAGTAGGCTTATTCGTTATTTAAGCACAAATTTTTAGAGTTAGGATTGATTCAAGATTGTTAGTAGAGTTTAGTAAACTTTTTCTTTCTTTTACTGGTTAAGCTATTCAATTTTGAGTAAGGAGTATATGATGTTTATAGCTTGGTAATCCCTTAAAAAAAATTAAAAAAAAAGTTCAGAAGTGGGCCTCATTGACTCGAGTAATTAAGCTTGAGGGGTGCCCTTCTAGGGGAATAACACCTATTGACTTGGGTGAAGAACTTGGGATCAATGGCCGAAAGCTCGTTACATGGGTTATGAGAAAAGTCTGAGAAAACCGAACTTAATAATTAATAATATTTTAATTGAGATGGTAGAGGTTCGAAGGGGTATCTTAAAACCTAATAGCCTAAGGTCGTCTGGGCTGGGACATACTGACCGAGGAAACCATTTCAGTTAAAGGGATAATTTGGCTAAAAAGTTGATTTGACTCGAATAAGTAAATCTGAGGGACACTTTCTATGCTGAGGGAATAACGTCTATTAACTTGAGTGATAAGCTCGGGATTATCGATCGAAAGTTCGTTACATGGGTCGGTTGACTAAATTAAAGTAAAAGAATGATAAAAGAGAAGGGAAATCCAGGAGATGAGTGCATACGATATGCCTTTACTCTCTATTGTGTTGTTTGTTTCAGTAGTGGAAAGAACTGTTTACTCTATTTTTGTTGATTTGATTTTGTGATTTATCCTAACTTGAGGAATTGTTGTTTAAACAATGAAGGTAATAGGTTGATTTACTCGGATTAATTTTGAAATTCCAATATTGGTATTTTGTATACAGTTAATGATGAGATTGAATGAAAGTTAATAAGCTTGGGTATACAAAGGATCAATGATGTATAAATCTTCCTAAAATAACTATGTATGAAAGAGGGGTTGTTTTTGTAATTTTATTTGAATCAATTTGCTTGAGGACAAGCAAAAACTCAAGTGTGGGGAAGTTTGATAAGGATAAATTAACACTTATATTTTGTATGGGTTTGAGTTGCTTTTGAAGTAAGTTAATTATGTTTTAAAAGACTTTGGTACTTAAAGGAAAGCTATTTCAGTTTCAGGAATTAAAAGGACCTATCAAGGAAGAATGATCAACATTTGCAAGAGTCGGAGCGGATTACATGAAGAAAAGTGTCCAAAAGTGCAGCAAGAGAGATACACGGACGTGTATCACAGGGGCACGGCCGTGTATTGGATTTGATACACTCACAGAGGGTTACACGGCCATAATACATGGCCATGATACACGACCGTGTATATGAAGCGAGTATGTTGCAATGTTAGCTACACCTCAACTACACGGCCGTGTATGACAGCCGTGTAGTTGATTCGACTCCGCGTTTTACAAGTTTCTTCCAAGATTTTGGTATCTTTTGACGAAAAAAAGGGGGAGAACGAGAGGGCAAAGGGAGGAGGAAAAAAGAGAGATTTTGGCAACTCTTTGAGGGATGAGGATTCGACTTCAACAACATTCAATCTCAAAGGGTTCTTCACATGGGTTTTATCATTTATTTGATCTGTATTTCTGAAACCATGTGTAACTAAATTTATTTATACCCGAACTTTACAAAACTCCAATTGTCATGTAACATTGGATTTGATTGCACAATTCTTAGATAATTGAGGATCTTTGAATTTATTCATGTTATTCTTTGTGTTGTTAATTTGATGTATGGCCAACATTGAATTTGCATTGATTTCTTGTAAGTTGATTGGGAAATCGCTTATCTGAATAGATCACACATGAATGAAGAGGCTCGTATGCAATCTAGGGATAGAAAGCATGAGTTTCCCATATGGGTTGAATAGGACAATTTGATCTAATCGAGGACTTTTACGCATTAATGCAATTTTTATTATTTTTGATAAAAAAGGAATCTTTATTAAGATAATTAGGGTTAGGAGTCAATGATTTCAGGAGAAACATTAGCTTAGTGATAGAATTCTCGCGGTTCAGAGATAATCATTATCTGGTAATTGATTTTTATGAGACAAAGTTACATGATAATTGGAGGAGTAGTAAAGGAAGGGTATATTACTGATTATTGGATTTGATAATTTTAATTCATTTTTTTTAGTATTCTTGTCTTAACGTTTTGTTTAATTTAATTAAGAAAACTCATTCGATATTGTGTGGTTAGATAGTCGGCTTAGGGTCAGTTTTAGTACTCGCAGATCCCTGAGGGAACGATATCCGTGCTTGAACTCTATACTACTTTAATCCGATAGGTGCACTTGCCTGTTTGATCGTGAGAAAAGAGTGAGAGTGAAAGGATTTATTTTAATTTGTGTGACTACGATCATCAACAGACAACACCATAAACTTAGAGCTTTCTTGTAATCATGCAATTTATCCATCAAGCCCATAATGCCCACCTATCTAGAGGATGTTTTCCATGTGTTTTCAATCACCTCTTTACATCCTTCCATAAGTAACCATCTTTGCTCAAAATGAAACAATGTGGGTCCCCTTTCATCCCATTTATCAATTTTCACCACAATAGGAGAGTGATCTGAGCCATTTGCCACTAAGTTAAAAACTTGTATGTATGGAAATGTTTGAGTCCACATGAAATTAGTAATTACTCTATCAAGAAATTCTTTGATTAAATTTCCTTCCCTACCATTTGACCATGCAAATCGTTTTCCTTAGATGCTTAGATCCATCAATTGGCAATCATAAATCATTTCTTAGAAGGCTATTAGTTGTCTTACAGGTTTCTCCTTTCCTCCCATTTTCTCATCATTTGAAATAATTTCATTTGGATCCCTAACAACCATCTAAGGAGCATTTATATTCAACGCAATTTCTCTTAGTCTATCCCAAAATTTCAGGCAATTACAAAAATATGGATTTACATACATCCACAAAATTCTCATGCTTATATATATATATAATTTTTTTTTGTTTGCTCTATAACTTGGAATCAATAATATTTGCATCTACCTCAACGATTTGAACCTCTACCTCATTTTTCCACCAAAAGGCCAAACCTCCCGATAGACCAAACGAGTCCACATAGAAAAAGTTAGGAAAGCGTAGTCTTCTTTGAATCCTTTCAATTCTATTTATTTTATTCCTAGTTTTCAGCAGGAACACTAGGTTAGGTCTATATTCCCTAATAAGGTGTTGAAGCTCATTTTTTGTTAAGGGTTAATCTACACCTTAACAGCTCTGACATATGGTAATCATGGTAACCGAGTGGCTTCCAACCAGCCACCATGGCCATATTCAATAAGATTAGAAACTTCATCCACATTCACTTCCACTAAAGTATTTTCAAAGTCAAGTCTCCCCTTAATGTATCTTTTGCTTTTGATGTGGGTGCTCCTTACTTGTTTCTTTCTCATAGTCTTCAAACGTTTATTTACTCTTTTTTTTTTTGAGTCCTTAATCTTTTTTTTTTATTATTATTATTTGAGTTTTTAACATTTTTAAAACCTTACCAAAAAAAAAAAAAAAGGCTTCCATTAAATAGGTTAAATTTTCTATTTATCTTGAGCATATATTAGCTTATGATTAGTCTTAGGCTAATTAGCTAAAGTGGTTAAGGTACACACAATTTTTTCTAACCCATTTTCTTAATTTTAAATATTATTTTTAAACTTTTATTATATTATATCATTATCTATATTTAATGATATTTTTATTACTATGTAAATAAATGTATTTAGTATTATTATTTTATTAATTTAATTATTATTGATCAATTTGATGTTAATATATATCACGAATAAATACAAAAACTTATTAGATTTGATAGAAATTCTCTTTTTTGTGCGACTTTGAAAATGTTAAATACTTAAATAGAAGGAAAAAATATTAAAGACTCAAATAAAAAAGTAAATAGATGTTGAGGACTAAAAATGTACTTTTTCCTTTGCTAAAATTTGATGAACAAGGACCATAGAAAAACAAAAGTTAAAAAGATATTAGAAAGTGCTTTACAGGTGGCAATTTCCACATCAATCAAGAGTAGTTGTGCAATTACAAACAATCTTCAATATTCAACGGTAGGAGTTAATGGTGTCAATTGTTTTTGGTTGGCCAAAATGGTGTCACCACATAAACATCATGGTTGCTAACTATAATGGAATATATTAATAAGAAAAAAGAAAAAAAATATATAATTAACTTTATATATATATATATATATATATATATATATATATATATTAGATGTTATATATGTGATCAATTGTTGATATTATAAAAATAAAATAAAACCACAACACCATAAGATAGCTTGAAAATCTAACCAATTACATAAATTAAAGTGATGAAATGTAGAAGATTCATCTCATATAATCCATATTGCTTTGTGTCTCACTTAGTTGTAAGTGTGTAGAACCCAAATAGGAGAGTTATGGTCCAACATATTTTAAGTTTAAGGACCGAGGACGTGTAGTCCTATCATAAATTTTATTATCTCAAATCTATAGCACTAGCTTGTTATTTCTAAGCCTTGTGATGTGACTAACAATCTAACATAGAAACACTTCCACAAATCATGAGTCTTTCATATATTATCACAATATATTCATCCATGTCGAACCAAACCACGAGCTTGTACTTCTTCACACTTCACACACCTTCACTTGTAAGTATTTTATCTTCTCCTAACAAGCTTAACAAGCTCAGATACTTGTTTTCTACATTTCTCTTTACATCCTAAAATTACAAGGAGAGACTTTTATTCAAGTTTGGTTTTTCTCTATTTTAAATTTATGCACTATGATTCTAGCATTTTGTTTGGTTTAAAAAGTAATCAAAATAAGATTGTTCGAATCTACTTATTGGTCATGGTTCCATTTCTTGATAATATACATGTGAAATAGACTGATATTAGAGCTTGTATATCTTGTCATGGGCATTTGCTATTATTTCTAGTTTGGTTAATTACTTATCTTTGGGCACATTTCACATATTGTCCATTTATTTTTCTAGAATTATTTTTACGTATGTCTTGATTGTGATAGAGATGAGAAAAGGGAACAAAATTGAACCAAACTTTTATTGATGCCTAAGTTGTTAGTTTTATGTTGGTGATAGATTTTCAGCTCATGTTCTCGGTCTATATCTTGTCTATGTCTTATTTGCATTTCATGAAATCCATGTTTGTGGAAATTTTCAATATATTTTGTTGTGTTTATTATCTATTGTTTCTTGTCTTTCCATTTGTTAAACACTTAGATGTGAAAGATGAAAAAATGAAGCTGAGTTACACATTGTGGAGAATTAGTTTATTGTGTGATCGGAGCTTGATTTCTTGTTTCATGTCAGTCCTTGTTTTTGTTCATATTCATGTTGCAAAACATGTCCCTAGGATCAAACATTATTTAATCTTTTAGTGCCCATAGTCTTACATGCTAAATATGAACATGTCAAGGCTAGGCAAATGCTTGATTGATTTCACTTATTAGGCTTGCACGAACTTTAGAAGATGTAAAGATTATTTTTATGTGATTTTTCATGATAAAGGTAGAAGAAGTATAAGATAATTTAGCATTTAAAGTTTTATTTTTTTGTGATTTAGTTTCTAATTTTAGTTTCATATTAGTGTCTCCATTAGTGCTCTCTATAATACATGTTTCTTTTCTTTGTGACATAGCATCCACCTGGTATGTTTTTTTACACATGTAATGGTGGAAGTTGACTAAGACCATGAAACTACTAAAGTTCCCTCTTAATAATTGCTTACTTTTCCCTCTTATTTACATGAAAGAGTGGTCTAGACATTTACTCTACCTATTTTTGAGAAATGTAAATCCCTATGTTCCTATCTTGATCAACCATTTCTTAAAAGAAATAAAATCACCATTAACTCCTTTCTTTTCTCTTTGTGTCAGAGTGTTGAACCCTACAACCACTCACTCTATTTATCTTCTTCCTATTGTGCTCCTATTCAAAGGAAAGTGAATGTTTGATTGCTATATTTTTTCTTTGTTTAACAAGAACCTTTGTGATTGTCGTAATTTCCTTCATCCAATTGCTTTCTTATACTAAGGATCCAATTCTAAACATCCATTAATGGGTAGGAGATTTTTAATGTGTTCAATCACTTTCATGTGTCATGAATGCTAATGCAGGTCGTGTGTTCTATCACTTTTTTATTTTGTTTACCATAAATGTATATGTTCACATATATATATTTATGCTGGGAGGTGCAATTCCGATACATCACTTGCAAACATAATTGAGAGATTGATTTATGTCCACCAAGGTAATAGATTTGTGAAGGACCCACCGAATATTGCTTATGTAGATGGAAAACACGTTGTTATATGAGTGGATATAGGTGAGTTTCAATATGTGCTTCTAAAAGCATAGCTAATTTCAAATTTTGGATGTGAGGGCATTAAGGTAGTTAGATTTTGCATTCTAGATGTAATTTTAGTTGATGGTTCGCAAGTTATTAATGATGGCAGTGTGGTTTTGGAACACTCAATTTTGTTATAGAGTAATGGAAGTATAGAAGCATATGTGCAATGTTCTATACATGTTGGTGAGTCTTCAAGAGTTGTAGTTTTCTTAGAGGAGGGAAGAAATATGGTTTTTGAAATAAAATTGTCAACCCCCTTCCCCTCCTCATAGTCCATGTTTGAATTGTCACCTTCTCTCATATTGTTAAAGTCAATTATCTATTTCACTTAGTGTATTGTTTATGCATGCTCTCTTTGGCCATAATCTCTCTTAAAACTCCTTCACATGTCTCTTAGCTTCTAGTAACTCTATGTCTAAATCATCCCCACTAAAAATCTTTTCGCCTTCAAAAATATCAGCTTATTTCTCCTTTGATTCAACAACATAATCAATAGTGTAAAAACTTCATCCTCAAAAACATATTCCTTTTTGCCTTTGAGCAAGCCCCAACTCTAGAAGACTCACCAACACTTGTAGATTATTGCACATACACTTCCATAATTCCACAATGGATTGAGCATTTTAGGACCATCACTATTATCACTAATAACTCACAAACCATTGATTAGATTTATGGAATGTAAAATCTAACCAACTCAATGCCATCACATCAAGTTTTGAAATCAACTATGATTTTAGAAAAATGTTAGAAAATTCATCTATATTCACTCATAACATCACGTTTACCATCCACATGAGCAACATTTGGTTGGTCCATGAAAAATTTGCCCTATGTTGAACATAAATCAGTTGCTTAATCATGTTTGCATGTGATGTATTAGGATAACACCTCCCTCATAGTACTTTTCCAAAGAAAAAAAAAAGATGCACCTCCATATAGGATGACATACATTTGTGATAAACAAAATTGTAAGTGATAAAACACATTTAGGGACCATGTTCTTATTCAATAAATGTAAAAGAAATGGAACACATTAAAAATTCTCTTAATCATTAAAAAGCATTTAAAATTGGATCTTTATTTTACAACTACAAAAGTTTGTGTTAAATGAAGGAAAAAAGAAATAGTTGAACATCCACTTTCCTATGAATAGGAATGTAATAAGAAGAAGATAAAAAGAAGTAGGTGGTTATGGAGTTCAATACTTGACTTTGACGAATGAATTGGAATTAATAGTGGTGGTCTTATTTCTCTAAAGAAGTGGTTAATCAATGTAGAAAGATGGGGATTTTCATTTCTCAAAAGCAGGGAAAGTAAATGCCTTGATCATTCTCCAATGAAAATGCAAGGGAAAAGGTAAGAAGTTATTATCGAGGCATTTTAATAATTTCAAAGTCCTGGTCAACTTCCAATATTACACGTATAAAAAGAGGTGCTAGGAACAAAGGAAAGCACTTAAGGAAGAAGAAGGTGCAAGTGAGAAAGCTCTTGTAGCAGCATAAAAGATGAATCCACAAGAAAGAGGATCGAGGAACTAGATTGCCTTCAAGAAAGGAAAAATCAAGAAATATGAAAAATGGAGAGGCAAGAAGAATAAGTATACTCTCTATCCCTACTACAAAAAGATGAACCACATAGAGAATTATTGTTAGTTCAAACCAAGTGCTCAGTGTAGGAGCTATAAGTAATTTGGCCACACTAAGAAAGTTTGTACGACAAAGCGTGACCAACAGCCACAAGCATAACCTACTTAAACAACAGAAAATGTCAACTATCAAGAGGAGAGTTTGTTTGCTACCATTGAAGTTGAAGAGTGTGATGTCTTAGTTAAAAAGTGCTGATGTATGGCTAGTGGATAGTGTATGTACACACCACATGACGACAAGCTTAAGAAGCTTTAACAACCTTGATACAAGTTACTCCTCTAAAGTCAGACTTGGAGATGGAAGACTTGTTGATGTTAAAAGCAAGGAAGTAGTTCTTGTGGGGATAATCTCAAGTGCAAAAATTATTGCTAAAGTTCTTTATGTTCTTGGGATAAATTAAAATTTGCTATCTATTGGTCAGTTGTTGAAAAGCAATTATATGCTAGTGTTTAAGGATAGAACTTGTGAAATTAGTAATTTTATTGGCAAGAGAATGTTTTCAATTAAAATGAACAAAAGAAGTTTTCCCCTGGTTTAGAAAACAATTGAGTTTGAATCTTGCCTTAGTCTTAAAGAAGAAACTTCATTGTGGCATAAGAGATTTAGGCTACTAATCTTAAGACTTTGGAATTGCTTCACAAAAGGAATTTAGTTGCTGGAATGTCACGAGTGATTGAAAACACTAGCATGTGTGATGCATGTCAACTAGGTAAACTCTATCAAGGGTCATTTCCTATTGGTCAAGCTTGGAGAAGCTTGAACTGATTCGCACTAATGTGTGTGGACCGATGAGCACTCCTTCCTCTAATGGCAACAAGTGTTTTCGATTGTTTATAGATGATTATATTGGATATTCTTGGGTATTTTTTCTCAAGAAAAAATCAAAAGTCTTACATGTTCAAGAAATTTAAGGTCTTTGTTGAAACCCAATCTAGCTTTATAATCAAGATTCTAAGATCTGATAATGGAGCCAAGTACACCTCTAATCAACTTAAAGAGTATTTGGAAGAGGCTAGCATTTTTCATTAATTAACTGTCACTTATACACCTTAAAAAAATGGTATTAGTGAAAGAAAGAACAAATTCATGATGAATATGGCAAGGTTTCTCTTGTTTAAGAAGACTTTACTAAAGATTTTATGGGCTGAAGCAATAAACACTACTGTGTACTTTCAAAATAGGTTGTTAACAAAGGCTATGAAAGAAAAGACTCCATTTGAAGCATGGTTTGGAGTTAAATCAATTGTTGCACACTTGAAAGTCTTTGGTAGTGTTTGCTACTCTCTTATTCTTGAAGTAAAGAGAGGAAAGCTTGATCAAAGGGTTGAAAAAGGAATATTCGTTGGTTATAGCAATGAATCAAAGGGTTATAAAATCCTAAATCCAGTCACTCAGCAAGTGTACATTAGTAGAAGTATAAAAGTAAATGAAGGAAGTGGGTGGGACTAGAATAAAATGGAGTCTTCGAATCTTGAGCAAGCTATCAATCATAGCCAATTTCAAGAATTTTCGTTAGTTGATCATGAGGATTCCGAAGATGAAAATGGGCATACAATTAGAGGCACAAGAACTTTAGAAGACATATATAGTCGATGCAATGTTGCTTGCTTTGAGCCCTCAATACTAGATGAAGCTTTGAAAATTCCTGAGTGGAGAGTTGTCATGGAGTAGGAGTTGAAAATGATCATAAAAAATGAGACATGGGTTGCAGTTCCTAGACTAGTTGATAAACAAGTAATTGGAATAAAGTGGATTTAAAAAAAATGAAGCTTAACCTAGATGGCTCCATCAACAAGTATAAAGTAAGATTTGTTGTAAAAGGGTATGCTCAACAACAAGGAATAGACTTCACTGAAACCTTTGCACCAATTGCAAGGTTTGACATGATAAAATTAATCATTGCATTAGCAATAAGCAATGGGTGGCAAGTTTTTTAACTTGATGTGAAGTTTTCATTCCTTATTGGTTTCTTGGATGATCTAGTTTTCATTAAGCAACCTAATGGCTTTAATGATGGAAGAAATTGAGTATTCCTATTGAAGAAGGCCCTTTATGGGCTAAAACAGGCACCAAGAGTTAATATTCTAGATTTGATGATTATTTGTTGAATGCAGGTTTTGAAAAGACTTTGAATGAAATAACTCTATATGTAAAGCATCAGCAAAGTGAAGTCATCATTGTCTCTGTTTACGTAGATGGTATCCTAGTGACTGGTAGCAATTCAAAGAAAATTGAAGAATTCAACCTAAAGATGCAATAAGTGTTTGAAATAAATGATTTTGGAAAGATGAAGTACTTTCTTGGAATGGAAATTATTCAAAGTGAATATGGTATTTTTGTTTCTCAAAACAGATATGCTTGAGAATTGCTAAACAAAACTTTACAAAGCTAAGTCAATGAGTTCACTTGCTGTTCATGGTAAGAAGTTGAAGAAGATCGACAAATCTCAACTAGCTGATGTTTCAGTCTATAGAAGCATGGTTGGTTCATTGCTTTATTTATCAAATTCTAGACACGATATCATGTTCGCGATTAGCTTATTGTCAAGATTTATGAATTCACCTTCAAAAATTCATCTTATAGTAGCAAAAAGGGTGCTAAGATATATTCATGGTACTAGTGACTTCAGTCTACTGTATAGGAGATCAACTTCAGCAAAATTATTGGGGTTTACAAATAGTGATTGGGTTGAAACTGAAGAAGACATGAAGAGCACCTCGGGATATCGTTTCTCGCATGGTTCAACCATTGTTGGGGAACAAAGAAGCAAGCTTCAATTGCTCAATCAATTGTCGAAGCAGGGTACATTGCTACATCTGCTACTCTCAACCAAGCATTTGGTTGAGAAAAATTCTTATTGATCTAGGATTTTAGCAAGAAGAACCAATTAGAATCCTATGCGACAACAAGTCAGCTGTGGCTATAGTGAAAAATCTAGTATTCTACGGCAAGATGAAGCACATCAAGATAAAATTTCATGCTATTAGAGAAGTTGAGAAAGAAAAAGAAGTCTTGATCAAGCATTGTTGTGTTGAAGATCAAGTTGCGGATGTCTTCATGAAGGCATTGTAGAAGCAGAAATTTGAATTTCTCATATTGTGTCTTGGTATGTGTAGCATTAATTGCATTATGGAGGAGTGTTGAGGTGTGAACAGTAACTCTGCTCTACCTTATTTTTGAGTGTGTGATGCAAGTAGTATTGTGCTATCTTTTCTGTGGTACTTTCTATAAAAATAGGACATGCTCCATGTCTAAGTTGCTGATGTTTGGTCAGAAAACTTGGATGCGCTTATCTCTAGCCTTAGTTTGATAAACAAACATCTAAGAAGTCAAGGGGGTTTGGTTAGCAAACTTTACACTTATGTATAAACTTGCAAAATCAATCAATGAGATCAGATTTCACAATTTTCCTCATCCGTATTGCTTTTTCCTTCCTTTCCTTTATATTTCTTCTACTGTTAACAAAAGGAGCCGTAAAACTGAAACTAAATTGGAAGTGCATGCAATAAATCACATAAATATAAAAGTTCCAACACTGAATTGGCAAAATTTAAAAGTGGAGGCTCTTGTGGTGCTCTTTTACCAATTTTTGTTAATGATTTTTAATTGTTGTTTAGACACTCAACAATGCTGTATTGTGGACATGGGATAAATGGGCTTTCCTTTGCAGTCAACAAGGATCAAGCTTATTAGTCTGGCTGTAATGGGAAAATTTTGCTCTAAATATTGTGGAGAGAGGATTTCCCATCTCTGTTAATAGTAGAACCACCTCAAAGGTTAAGGAGACAGTTGAGCAGGCCAGGCAGGAACACTTGCTATCATGATCCTAAATCTTTCATAGATCTAGAAACCATGAGTTATTGTTGTTCTTGGCAAGGCTTGGGTTCCGGTAGATCAAACTATAAAGACACTCTCCATACATGGAGAAGGTTATTGCAGTATGAAAATATGTGAGGAGAGAAACAAATGCAGAGTTGAGTTTGCTTCACCTTACAATGGGAGTTTCATGTGGGAAAAAGGTGCTAGAATGGAACTTAATGTCTGGAGGTTCTTTTGAAGCATATAGGAATATCCGCGATGTTTTTCTTAAGTGGCAACTCAAGTTCCCGCGGTGGCCCATGTATGTCCTACAACGCCAAAGGTAGGTAAGATGATTTTGTTAAGATGTTTCATAATGGTATTGAATATGGTGATATGCAGTTGATTGCTGAGGTTTACAATGTGCTAAAATCAGTTAGGAGGCTTTCAAATGATGAACTAGAAGGGGTTTCTTAGATCTAAGCAAAAGAGCTTCTTAGCCTTGTGGTTGAAAGCACTACAATTATATTTGGTATCAAAGATGATAAGGTTTTAGACAAGACTGGAATACAAGGAACAGGTAAGTGGACCCAGCAGGCTGCCAAACTATCTATTGCGGCTCCCATTGTTACTTCCTCTTTAGATGCAACTTTTGCTAGTTGGTCAAAATTGAAATCATATTAGCTGCCAAAGTATTCAATTTGGCCTCTTTACACCTCTAAGATATGCAATTTTACATGGGGCATGATTTCGCCTCACGCAAAGAACATTGGAAGGGATGAAAAATAGATAGGATTTGGAAAGGTGGTTGCATCTTATGGGTTGTGTTTCTTGACCTAATATGAAGGCTTATGATAAAAATCCTGGTCTCCTTAATATACTTGTGAATCTAGAGTTTGAAAAAGATATCATTGAGCAGTAGTCTGCCTAACGTTGATTTGTGTGCCTTTCTACAAGCTCAGGTATTAGCACTCCTAAAAGGTCATCTAATCTTTCCTATGTTGATACTTACAAAAGGGAAGAGTTTGCTGTTAGATCCTTAATCCAACATTGGCCTTATATGTGAAATAATTATGTGTTACCGGCTATCATATTAAGTTAAGCCCAATTAAAAGTGATCGATAAGATTTGGATATTTGGGTTTTAATGTATCTAATAAGGTATGACCCTTTTATGTGTAGAGACCTTATGAGTAATTTTTATTTTTATGATGGGCTAAAATAGAAATACCAAAAGATATCATAAAGATATCTATATAAATAGTGGTTATGGTCCCCAGGTCATACATTCTTTTCTTATCTCTTTGAATCCCATCATCAGATAGACTATAGAAGGAAAACTAAAGGGATCTCTCAAAGAAAACGTATTGATCTGGAAGGCCAACCGCACAATTCTAAGAATCGTTGATCGCAATGGATTCAGGTACGCTTCCGCATATCTATTGATTAATTCTTAATGATCAAATATGAACGATCTAGAGTTTTATTTGTGATGATTTTAACAAAAGGGTTAATCTAGATTCTACAATTATCCTCTAATCTAGATTTCAACAATTGGTATCAGAGCATACATATTCGATCATTAGGAATTACTTTTGTATACCGCCAAAATTTTCCGTATACACGGTCTCGACCCATGGTTATACACGGCCGTGTACTCAAACCATGTAAGTTTTTGTTGGTTTCTTCAAGCCCAACATACACGGTCGTGCCTTCAACCGTGTACTCAAACCGTATAAGTTTCTGTTGGTTTTTTAAGGCCAACATACACGGTCGTACCTTCAAGCGTGTACTCAAATATATATTTATAATCACTTATAAATTAGTTTTTATGACGCAGCGAGGAAAGCGTAAAACCGAGACCAATTCTAGGATTGGAACTCTAGAATAAACAAAGATGAATCAGAGTTTATTCTGGGATTAAATCAATTGCGCACAATTGAAAATTAAGAGAAAACCGTCTCTCAAAGTATATTTCAATGATAAAATAAAGTGTAACCCTAAAATATTCTGACAAAGGTATATATACTCCCTCGTAAAAATTCCTAAAAAAGGGAAATATAAACGTACACGTGGAAATAAGTATTAATATACACGTCTATACTCTGTCGTATACACGGCCGTGCTTCAAGGCCGTGTATGTTTCTGGGCATATGTCTGGCGTAGTATACGGCCATGCTCCCTGGCTGTGCCTGTACCCGTGTATGCTTCTGTGAAGATCCTGGCAGAATACACGGCCATGCTCCTTGGCCGTGTCTGTACTCGTGTATGCTTCTGTGAAGATCCTAGCAGAATACACGATCGTGTATTCATCAGTGTGTCTACCTGTGTATCACCCTGTGTCCGCCACGATGTCTGCATCATTCTCTCCCACCAATGGAGAACTCAACCCCGAGTTCTCGTCTGGATAAAGGGGTTCGTCATCCGCGGAGAATGGGGACAAATCAGCCACATTGAAAGTCTTGGAGATTTTCATGCTTTCCGAGAGTCCAACCACATAGGCGTTGTCATTGATCTTATTGACAATATTGTAGGGCCCATATTTCTTCGGCTGCCACTTGTTATACGTCCCCACAGGAAAACGTTCCCTTCTTAAGAACACCATCACTGGGTCTCCCACTTCAAACAGCTTCTTCCTCCGATGTTTGTCAGCGGCTTTCTTATATTGCTCATTTATCTTCTCAATTTGCTCTTTCACGTCTGAAGTCGTTGTGTGGTACTGTTCCCCCAGGTGTTTCGCAGCCACATTGGTTTCCACACCCTTGGGTAAAGAAGCTAAGTCCAAGGCGTAAGAAGGTGCCTTTGTATAGACCACTGAAAAGGGTGACCTTCCGGTAGTTCTATGGATGGAATTGTTATAGGCGAACTCGGCTTAAGACAGTGCTAGGTCCCATTGTTTCAACTTCTCTCCATAGATGCTTCGTATCAGATTTCCAAGGGTCCTGTTCGTCACTTCGGTTTGCCCATTGGTTTGGGGGTGGGCTGTGCTGCTGAAGTTAAGGGACTAATTAAACATGTACTAGAGTGTCCTCCAGAAATAGCTAAGGAATCGGGTGTCCCTATCAGAAGTGATGGACTTGGGAACTCCATGTAATCTGACCACCTCCTTAAAGAATAGCCTGGCCACTCTCTGTGCATCCGACGTCTTCCTACAAGGAATGAAGTGAGCCATCTTGGAAAACCTGTCTACAACTACAAAAATAGTGTCAGCACCTCGTTGGGTACAAGGCAAACCTAATACAAAACCCATGGATAGATCCTCGCAGATATTCTCAGGTACGGGTAACGGAGTGTACAACCCAGTATTCTGAGAATGGCCCTTTGATTTCTGATAGATGTAACATTGTTGCACTATTCGACCTACGTCCCTTCTCAACAGAGGCCAATGGTATCTGGCAGCCACTGCTGCTAGTGTTTTGTCCCGCCCCAAATGGCCGGCTAATCCTCCTCCATGGAGGTCTCTAATCACTTTCTCTCTCAAGGAGGACTCAGGGATGCAAAGTTGATTACCCCTCATCAAGTAACCCTCCAGAATGTAATAGCTGTCATTGGGTTCCTTATTGGTGCATTTTCTCCAAGTAACTCCGAAATCTTCATCCGTTTCGTACAGCTCCTTCAACTACTCAAATCCGACCACCTCAGCCCTCATGGTAACTAGCAAATCCGCCCTTCGGCTTAATGTGTCGGCCACCTTGTTCTAAACCCCAGATTTATGCATCAGACGAAACGGGAATTTTTGTAAAAACTGTATCCATCTGGCATGCATGTCTTTACAGATGCGGGTCTGATTACTCAGGTGTTTCAGGGCAACATAATTTGAGTATAAGATAAACTCTTTGCCAACTAAATAGTGCTCCCACATCCTCAAGGCTCTAACCACTGAGTAAAATTCTTTATCGTATGTGGACCATTTTCTCCTGGCCTCGTAGAGCTTCTCACTGTGGAAGGCTACGGGTCTCTTCTCCTGAGGGAGCACCGCACCAATACCTACACCACTGGCATCACAGTCAACTTCGAATAGTTTGTCAAAGTCCGATAAAGCCAACACCGGTGCACTACATAGTCTCTCTTTGAGCACCGCGAATCTCGACTCAGCTTCCCCGTCCCAGTGAAACTTTCCTTTCTTCAAGCACTCAGTCAAAGGGGCCGCCACCGTGCTAAAATGCCGTATGAAACGCCTATAGAATCCCGCCAACCCCAGAAAACTTCTCAACTCGATGATGGTCTTGGGTGTAGGCTAATCCCTAATGGCTCGCACCTTATCCTCATCCACCGTAATCCCTTCACCACTCACTATGAAGCTTAAGAACAGCAGCCTCGATGACATGAATACACATTTCTTGAGATTAGCATAGAGCTTATTCTCTTTTAGTACAGTTAAAACACCCTTCAAATGCACTAGATGTTCATCCCGAGTCTTGCTATATATTAGGATATCATCAAAATATGCAACAACAAACCGACCTATAAATGGTTTAAGTACCTGGTTCATCACGCGCATGAAGGTACTCGGTGCATTGCTGAGGCCGAATGGCATAACCAACCATTTGTACAACCCCTCCTTTGTCTTAAAAGCGGTCTTCCACTCATCCCCAGGTCTGACTCGAATTTGATGATACCCGCTTCTGAGGTCTACTTTGGAGAATACTACCGCCCCACTCAACCGATCCAACATATCCTCAATGCGAGGTATTGGGAATTTATACCCAATTGTGATCTTGTTGATTGCCCGGCTATCCACACACATCCTCCAACTTCCATCATTCTTGGGCGTTAATAGCGCTGGTACGGCACATGGACTCATGCTATCTCAAATGAATCCTTTGTCTTGTAAGTCCTGGACCTTCTCTTGTAAGACCTCCATTTCTTTGGGACTCATCCGATAGTGAGGGAGGTTAGGGAGACTAGCTCCAGGCACCAAGTCGATGTGGTGCTGGATGTCTCGCAATGGAGGCAGTCCTTCCGGTAAGTCCTCTGGCACTACTTCTTTAAATTCCTCTAATAACTCCTTCACTTCCTCCGGAGCCTCTGCACTACCCATGTCCTCTCCTGCATTCTTCACTACGAGAGCATGCATCAAACGGGACTCCTTAATGTCCTCGGTCATTTCCTTCTCTGATTGAGTGATCGTCAGAAAAGACTTTCCTTACACCTTCTGGGTCTTGGGTCGCTTATCCGTCAATGGTAATAGCGTATACTTCACCCCCTCCTTTTCCAACCTATACTTGTTTTCCTTTCCGGCATGTTGGGCATCTACGTCAAATTTCCAGGGCCGTCCAAATAACAAATGACATGCATCCATATCGACGATGTCGCAATATACCTGATCTCGATATTTGCCTATCGAAAAAGGAACTCGACACCTCTCTTTCACCTCGATTCGCTCTGCCGCTTTAATCCATCCGATAGTGTAAGGACTCGGATGTTTCTCTATTGGTAATTGGAGTTTCTTCACAACCTCCTTTCCAATGATGTTCTCATAGCTTCCACTATCAACAATTAGGTCGAACACTCTCCCACCAATCGTGCACCTAGTGCGAAATAACTGGTGTCGCTATGAACTACCCTCTTGTTTCGGTGCTAGCATCATCCTCCTAATTACATAGTTAGGCTCCACCGCATCATCCACCTCTTCATAGTAATCCTCGTCACCATCTGGCTTACAACACACCTCCTCCTCCTCTTCCCTTTCTACAATGTTTACAGCTCGTCGATTCGGGCACTCATTGGATCGATGCCCCGGCTGATTACACCTATAGCATTTCCCTAATATTGGCTTGGCATATGGATTGTTTTGTTTTGGGGCTTCTTTGCTCTCCAGTGGCTTCTTTCCCTCAGCCTTGTCTTCTTTTCGTTCCATGCTTCCCATTGGTTTTTCAATAACTCCTCTAGGTCTTTCGCCAACCTTGCGCTCTGCTCTTGGATCATCATTTCAGCCCGAAGGGCCAAGTTTTTTGCTTCATTCACGGTTCTGAACACCGTCACTCCGATCTTATCTCTAACTTGAGGTTTCAACCCGTTTACAAATCGTGCCACCTATTGACCCTTAGTTTCCCTCAGATCGTTCCTTTCCGCTAGTCTCATGAATTCAGCGGTGTACTCATGCACCGTCCTCTGCCCTTGACGGCACCGTTGATACTGCTAGAAAAGAATTTGCTCGTAGTCGGGTGGTAAGAAGTCTCTCTGCAACAGACTTCTCATGCGGTACCATGTTCTAATAGGTTGCCGCCCTTCCCTTTGCCTACGGTTCTATAACCGATCCCACCATGCAGACGCCCCACCTTTCAGTCTACAAGCAATCATCTGTACTCTCCTATCCTCAGGAACCTCCATATAATCGAAGAACCTATCGACCTCCGTTAGCCAATCCAAAAATTCCTCTATATTGAGATTGCCATTAAAAGAAGGAATGTCTACCTTAAGACGGAAGTTACCGCCATCAACATGATCGAACCCCTAGTGGTTTCGTCGATACCCGCCACCGTTCGCTTGATCATTTCGGTCATCCACTCCACGGTATCTACCACCACCAATGCCACCCATTCTCGGTGGTTGTTCCCTCCTCTGCATAAATCCTTCTTCTTCCTCAAACAAGCTATCAACAAACCTTCGGTTCCATTGATTTCCGGCAGCAAGTTCATTGATAGGACCGCCACGAGCAACTACTACCCCAGTCGATTCCCAACAACACCCCTGTTTCTGTTGTGGTCCATCACCATGGCGTCGAAACGCGCCACCAAGTCCTTTAGACGTTGTTCTACACGCTCAAGCCTCTGTTCCATGGTTTCAACCACTGCCCTAGGAGTCCATTGATTGACTCCTTGGACTTCCGCATCCCAATCAAGGTCGAGAACGCGACCGCCATCAACACCATCGTTAGCCGACATCTCCGCAGGAATTTGCCTTGCTCTTATACCAACTGACGCAGCGAGGAAAGCGTAAAACCGAGACCAATTCTAGAATTGGAACTCTAGAATAAACAAAGACGAATCAGAGTTTATTCTGGGATTAAATCAATTGCGCACAATTGAAAATTAAGAGAAAACCGTCTCTCAAAGTGTGTTTCAATGATAAAATAAAGCGTAACCCTAAAATATTATGACAAAGGTATATATACTCCCTCGTAAAAATACCTAAAAAAGGGAAATATAAACGTACACGTGGAAATAAGTATTAATATACACGTCTATACTCTGTCGTATACACGGTCGTGCTTCAAGGCCGTATATGTTTCTAGGCATATGTCTGGCGTAGTACACGGCCGTGCTCCCTGGCCGTGCCTGTACCCGTGTATGCTTCTATGAAGATCTTGGTAGAATATACAGCCGTGCTCCTTGGTCGTGCCTGTACCCGTGTATGCTTCTATGAAGATCCTGGCAGAATACACGGTCGTGTGTCCACCCGTGCATCACCCTGTGTCCGCCACGATGTCCGCATCATTTTATGTACACCAATTTTTCTTTTGAGCTCTAATTTTAATATTTGAGTTATTGAGTCATATTTGGATATGGGTAGTTAGACCCAATAAGTTTTAGCTAAAATTAGAGTTGCCATTGACCCAAAGTTTGATATAATTTTAAATTTGAATATTGGTATGTTTAAATGTATTTTGAGATGAATTAATTTAAGCAACATACTGCCCAAGTGGTCCCTCTTACGGAAATTAATATATTTCAAAATATAAAAGGTTGTGTGTTTACAACTTCTGTGAATTTTTTATCGGCCCAAAGGAAGGTTAATGTTTAACAGAATTGCAAGTGCACCTGTGGTAATAAACTCGTGATGATTATTTAGTTTTACATGTGAACAATAAATCAGCCCAAAGGAAGCTTTATTGTTTGATGTGTTCTTATTGTCAGTGTTTGATTACTACGCCAAGATACCACTTAGTAGTTAATGTTTTGTCCAAAGATAAAATATTAACGGGCTACCTAGTATTTTGAGATGGGGTTTACCTTTATTTGAAATTATTATTATTATTTTGTTGTAAGGCTTATGTGAACTTGTTTATTTGTTTGTTGTTCTCATTCAGCTATGAATAATCCTACTAATATTACTGCTAACATCAATTCCATTCCTATGCTAAACGGCACTAACTTCAAGTCGTGGAAAGATAATCTATTAATAGTACTTAGGGTTATGGATCTCGACCTTGCGTTAAGGATTGATTCTCCTTCACCTCTTACTGATAAGAGTACCTCTGATGACAAGAGGGAGATGGAAAAGTGGGAGAAATCAAATCGCATGTGTATGATGATCATGAAGAAGGCCATTCCAGAAGCATTTAGAGGTACAATATCTGATAAGATAACTAAGGCTAAGGAGTTCCTTGATGAAATTGAGAAAAGGTTTGCTAAGAATGAAAAGGCAGAAATAAGTACACTCCTGGCAAACCTAATCTCAATGAAGTACAAGGGCAAGGGCAATATTAGGGAGTACATCATGGAGATGCCTCATCTTACGTCCAAGCTAAGAGCACTCAAGCTAGACCTCACAGAGGACTTACTAGTGCATTTGGTTTTGATTTCTCTTCCAGCACAGTTTAGCTAGTTTAAAGTGAGCTATAATTGTCAGAAAGAGACTTGGTCTCTAAATGAGCTCATCTCACACTGTGTTCAAGAAGAGGAAAGGCTAAAGCAAGATAAGATTGAGAGTGCTCACCTAGCCTTAACCCCTAAGAATAAAAATAAGGATAATGAAAGGAAAAGGGATAAAGAAGCTGCAAATATGGTACCTCAGAAGACACAACCAAAGAAGTCGGATGCATCGAATGGTAATGGTTATCACTTCTATGGAGCTGTAGGGCATTATAAGAAGCAGTGTACCAATTATCATGCTTGGTGTGCAAAGAAAGGTATACTTCTTAATTTGGTTTGTTCAGAGGTTAATTTAACTTTGGTATCCATAGACACTTGGTGGATAGATTCTGGTGCAACAACTCACATCAGTGTGTCTATGCAGGGTTGCCTCCGTTGCCGAAAACCAATTGATGGTGAAAGATACATCTATGTAGGTAACGGCAAGACAGTTCAAGTTGAAGCAATTGGGAAGTTTAGATTATTATTAAAGACTGGATTTTATTTGGATCTTAATGAAACATTCATTGTACCGTCATTTAGACGGAATTTGATTTCTGTTTCTGCTTTAGACAAATTTGGTTATTCTTGTTCATTTAAGGATAAGAAATTTAGTTTGTTTCATGATTCAAAATTAGTTGGATCTGGTTCTCTATCTATTTATGATAATATTTACTTGATTGATATTATTGCTTCATTTAATGAATCCCTGCAAGTAAGTACAAGAGGTATAAAGAGAAAATTAATTAATGAAAATTCAGCTACATTATGGCACAAAAGATTAGGTCATATCTCCAAACGGAGAATGGAGAGACTTATGTTAGAGGAAATTCTAAACCTCTTGGATTTTACAGATTTTGATGATTGTATTAACTGTATAAAGGGGAAACAAACCAATAAAAGGAGATTTGAAGCCAATAGGACTTTAGACGTCTTAGAACTTATACATATAGATATTTGTGGGCCATTCCCTACAGTTGCTTGGAATGGTCAACAATATTTTATAACGTTCATAGACGATTTCTCACGATATGGCTATCTTTATCTCATTTATGAAAAGTCACAATCATTGGATATGTTTAAAAATTATAAGGTTGAAGTTGAGAACCAACTCAACAAAAGGATTAAAAGCATTAGATCTGATCATGGTGGCGAATACTACGGTAGATATGATGGTTCAGGTGAACAACGTCCAGGACCTTTTGCTAAATTCCTATAGGAATACGGTATTGTCCTACAGTACACTATGCCTGGTTCACCCACTATGAATGGTGTTTCTGAAAGACGAAATAGGACGCTTAAGGACATGGTAAGGAGTATGATTTGTCACTTCATCTTACCAGAATCACTTTAGGGAGAAGCACATAAGACTGCAGCATATATCCTTAACAGGGTTCTAACTAAAGTAACTAACAAAACCCCTTATGAACTTTGGATTGGAAAAAGGCCTAGTCTAAAACATTTACATGTGTAAGGATGTCCGGCTAAGGCACGACTTTATAAGCCAAATGAAAAGAAACTAGACTCAAGAACAGTAAGTTGCTATTTTGTTGGATACTCTGAAAGATCAAAGGGTTACAAGTTCTATGATCCCACAACTAAATCGATATTTGAGTCAGGAAATGCTTGGTTCTCTGAGGATATCGAGCTTGCCGGGGGAGATACGGTTAGAGACATTGTCTTTGAAGAGGAATATGCTGATATTCTCACAAGTGTTATTGAATTTGGTCAAAATTCTATTCCTGATCTTCTTCAAGACACAGTAGAATAAGACAATATTGGAGATCCCATTCAAGACACTATTCCAAAAGAACAAACTTTACCACCTCAAGAACCTATGCCATTGAGGAGATCCACTAGACAAAGAAGAAGTGCGTTGCTAGATGACTACTTCGTATTTCTTCAAGAACATGAGGTTAACATTGGAATGATGGAAGATGATCCAATCAACTTTCGTCAAGCCATTGAAAGTTCTAAATCTCAGAAGTGGATTGATGCCATGAACGAAGAGATAAAGTCTATAAAAGACAATGACGTTTGGGATCTTATCCCATTGCCAGAAGGTACGAAGCCCATTGGTTGCAATTGGATATTTAAGACCAAGGGAGATTCAAAAAGCAATGTGGAGAGGTATAAGGCTCGTCTTGTTGCAAAGGGCTTTACATAGAAAGAAGGCATCTACTATAAAGAGACTTTCTCACCGGTTTCTTCGAAAGACTCTTTTAGGATTATAATGGCATTAGTGGCACAATTCAATCCTGAGTTACATCAAATGGATGTAAAGACCGCCTTCCTCAATGGTGACATTGATGAGACGATCTATATAGTACAACCAAAAAATTTTGTTTTGGGAGATCCAAAGAATATGATTTGTAAACTTAAGAAATCCATCTATGGACTTAAGCAAGCATCTCGACAATGGTATTTCAAATTTCATCAAGTGATCACTTCGCTTGGTTTTGAGATGAATTTGGTCGATGATTGTATATACCATAAGTTCTGTGGGAGCAAGCATATTTTCTTAGTTTTATATGTTGATGATATATTGCTTGCCAGCAATGATATAGGCTTATTGCACAAAACCAAGAGTTTTCTAGCTAAAAATTTTAAGATGAAAGATCTTGGTGACGCCTCTTTTGTGTTAGGAATACAAGTACATCGAGATTTCTCTCGAGGTACTCTTGGATTATCACAAAAGAGCTATATCGAAAAGGTACTCAAAAGGTATGACATGCAAAATTGCAAACCAAGTGATACACCTATAGCTAAGGGGGACAAATTTAGTCTTAGTCAGTGCCTTAAGAATGATTTTGAGGAAAAGGAAATGCAAAAGGTTCCTTTTGCATCAGTAGTAGGGAGTTTAATGTATGCTCAAGTTTGTACGCGTCCAGATATTGTGTACATTATAGGAATGTTAGGCAGATACTTGAGTAATCCAGGATTAGACCATTAGAAAGCAGCCAAACGGGTCTTGCGGTACTTATAGAGAACAAAAGATTACATGCTCACCTATCGGAAGTTAGATCAAATCAAGATCGTTGGGTATACTAATTCCGATTTTGCTGGATGCCAAGATAGTATGAAATCTACGTTAGGCTACATCTATCTGTTGGCTGGGGGAGCCATCTCGTGGAAGAGCATAAAACAATCCCTTGTTGCTTCTTCTACTATGGGAGCAAAGTTTGTAGCATGTTATGAGGCATCTAATCGTAGAATATGGTTACGGAATTTTGTCACAGGGCTGCGTATTGTGAATACTATTAATAGGCCACCTAAGTTATTTTGTGACAATAAGTCAGCTGTTCTATATTCTAACAACAATAGGAGCTCGACGAAGTCAAAGCATATAGACATCAAGTTCCTAGTTGTAAAAGAAAGAATTCAGAGTGGACAGTTGTCTATAGAGCATATAGGAACAAACTCTATGATCACGGATCCGCTTACTAAAGGAGTGCAACCCCAAAGTGTTTCATGAGCACACTGCTCATATGGGTGTCATGACCTTAAGTGACATTAAGTTTTAGTGGGAGTTTGTTACTTTGAATGCATTTATGTCATAGATAAACTTTAATTAGTTGTTTTGGTTTATTATGTTTTGAGGATATCTTTTGCAAAAATAAAGTATCTTGTTTGCCTACACTCTGTTTATGGTTTGATCTCACTAAGGTTTATGGTGGACCAGTAGAAAATGGACATGTTAAGATCACATTGCATGGAAGTTTCTTACTACACATCCATATCATGATCCATGTCATTCAATTATATCGACATTGTGACCATTGATGGGTAGAGTTACGATAAATGTAATGAAAACCACTTTGATCCTGTGTTGATATGATTGATGGACCGGATTGGTTATAGATACATTTTGTTCATGACAGCAAATTTGAGCTCATATGGTTGCAAAACATAATTATAAAGTTACACATATAGTCTAAGTGGTAGATTGTTGGATCTTTAATCCAACGTTGGCCTTATATGTGAAATAATTATGTGTTACAGGCTGTTATATTAAGTTAAGCCCAATTAAAAGTGATCGATAATATTTGGATATTTGGGTTTTAATGTATCTAATAGGGTATGACCCTTTTATGTGTAGAGACCTTATAGGTAATTTCTATTTTTATGATAGGTTAAAATAGAAATACCAAAAGATATCATAAAGATATCTATATAAATAGTGGTTATGGTGCCCCGATCATACGTTCTTTTCTCGTCTCTTTAAATCCCATCATCAGATAGATTATATAGGGAAAACTAAAAGGGTCTCTCAAAGAAAACATATTGATTTAGAAGGCCAACCGCACAATTCTAAGAATCGTTGATCGCAATGGATTCAGGTACGTTTCCGCATATCTATTGATTAATTCTTAATGATCAAATATGAACAATCTAAGGTTTTATTTGTGATGATTTTAACAAAAGGGTTAATCTAGATTCTACAATCATCCTCTAATCTAGATTTCAACATTTGCATGCTAGCTTGGTCCAAACTTGGCAAGATTACTCTGCGTTCATACATACGAAAGAATTGATATGGAAGGATCTTTTTATACAGAATGGTTCGAGTTTGCAGAGAAGTCGAAGTTGTAGGTGTACCTTCGCCCCATTCCCATTGATCAACCCTTTTCTCGATGACTGCTAAAAGTCCATCCAAGCAGATGGTTGTAAGAATTAATGTTAGGATCTCTGTTGTGCTGTAGTAGCTACTTTTCTTTTATGTCAATATTATTTTCATTTATACATGCAGAGATGCTTACTGAAATCAATTGGATATTTATTTTCTGTGTAACCCTGTTATGATAATATCTGAAATGAAACTTCCTCTAGCTTGCTGTGGCAATCATCTTCCTTCTAATCATTATGTTTGTCAAGGGTTTCATAGACTCTTCTTAGCAGGTGACGCCCCTAAAGAAGATGGATTTTCTGTTTGTCCTCATCCATTGCACTTTGTTGTCCAAACATGGCAGAATGTGCCTTCCTCTACGGTTCACTGAATTTTAGTTGAGACCAGTGATTATACTGACATGATGTTGTTTGGAAACTTAAGTTAGCACCCCAAAATTCTCTGCCTAGTCAAAGTGCCTCTTTGTATTTATTATATTCTTCAAAAAAGAAGAAATATGAGGTGAAGTCATGACATATCCGGTTGCAGTGGGGGGGGGGGGGGGGTGGTGGGTGGTACAATTATCTGTTTGGTTGACCCGAATTGAGCGTTACTCAATGGATTTTGAGATGAGTTCTTTCTTTGTTACAATACTTAAAATCACATGACTCATATTAATGTTATAAGTGATGTTCAATAAGAAGGTGATAGAAAGGTTTATATATATATATATTGCGAGCGCGTGTGATGCCTCCAAGAAAAAGAGCATCATACCAAACAATGTGGGGTTTGTGAATCGTGAAAAAAAATATTCTTTTATGCTCTGCTGGTTAAAATAACACGTTTGTGAGAACTGATGGAGGCTTTGAATTATATGTTTCGGAACTGACTGATGTGGGACTTTCTAACGACTTGAACGTGGAAAGTTTCATAATGTTTCCAATGTCTTCCTCCTAACCTTCTCTTCAACCCTCCAAGTTTGTTTCCTTTCATCATCGTTTGCTTCTGAGAAGATTTATGTGTCTGTTTTCTCTGTTAATCACTTTGATCCTAGGGACTACCGGATTGGTGTCTGGGAATGACATAGCTTGTCCACATTATGCCTCTTCCTGGCTCGAAAACAGTATTGATTTACGTAAGAATTTGCAGGCATGTAAGTTGGACATTCTTCTTGAGGTTGGCAAGACTGAGGTTTTCCTTGTCAATTGGCAAAGCAAATTCGAGCACATGCTGCGATGGCTTGTAAGGAAGTTTATGCACATGAAGTTTAGGATGAAGAGGGAATTGAAAGAAGAAGTGGGAGAAAGAGATGCACATCACTTGGTGTGATATCGGTCATTTCACTTTCCAGAGCATGTGTTTAGAGGCTCCAACAGAACACTCAATCCCATGAGAAAAATACTTGGATAGATCTGGTCTATGAGGAGGTAGCCACACGTGCGTACTACCATCCAGTGTTTTTCTTTCTTTTTTGCAACCACTATTTTATACCCGTTAATGCGACTTGTCTTTGCCATTAAAAAATCGCATCCTAATCCACCTCCATGCATTTGCTAGGTGCCATAATTACATCTCTCTGTTTCGAGTCCTTCATGTATTAGGTAACCTATTATTAGGTTTCAATTTCTTCAAACATCTATGATGAATGGTCCAACCCATACCAAGACATCCTGCTAAAAACAATAGAAAGTAACATTTTTTTTTTCCTTTAATACTATATTAGTATATGGTTAATTTAAGAAAATTATCGTAACTAAATAAAGGTGATTGATTCCTGATAACATGTGCAGCAGGAGGTCTACACACCTGTAACATCATTTACTAAACAGCACATAATTTGTGGCTGCCAAGCTGGTTCCGTTTGCAGTCCGTCTTTATTGCTGAATTATGTTTCCATAGTTGTTAAATTAGAGAATCGCATAAGCGGTGTTGGTATGAATAGTTGGCATTTGTCTTTCTAGATTGATCATTTTGCTATCCAGGTTCATGTGCCCCCTGTTGGTTCACAGCTCAATGCCCATGCACAAAGCAAATTCTTCTTTTACTTCTCATGGAGGGGAAAAATAATTAAATCTACTCTAAGTTATCATAGGAAAATTATGAATTGATTAGTTCCGCGTCGACTCCTTCGGTGGTTTTCGATGGATTTCAACGAAAGTCTCAACCAATAACACGAAATGATAAACATATAAGAGTAAATGTTAATTAAGAAATATGAATCCTGCATAAAATTTACAAGTTTACACTTTTAAATTAAATGGTCCTTGTACTAAAATTAACGGTAAATATAAAACTATATCTATATCTATGTCTCATGAATAAACTTGTTAGGTCCTGCTTTCTATAAGATAACAATAGGAAATTTTGATAAGGCAGAAGATTTGCTTGTCTGGCTAATTTAGTCATAAGCCAATAGACCATCAAATTTACTGAATAAAAGAGATTGCAACTATTAACTTCTCACTTTTTTTGTTGTTTCTTGTCTTGGAAAAGAAAAACAACTTGACAAAGCAGCCTCTTGTTGTAATGAACTCATAACATACCCAGACGAAACCTGTTAATCACCATGCATTTTTATTTGATTGTAGTAGGAAAATTTATCATAAAGCATGAACTGACAGACAAATATTTGTCCGTTCACAAATTTGGTTACCTAGGGAATTCATGCATACTTTGGATCAATCGATAAAACATCCAACTGCATTCAGAACTTCTCAGCTGGATATATAGTGCTGACATTAACCCATGAAACCGCAGTACAGCTACAAGTGCGTGCGTGTATATTGTGCAGTGTAAAAATGTATGTAGTATTATTTGGTATAGATGTACATAAAATAAAAACCAGAAACTTGTTCCCGTCTTTCCTGCTTCCATTGCATCCCAGAAATGAACTCCACAAACTTGAATCACTCAAAAGGAAGCCGGAACTTGAAAGGCGAGGGGAGGCAGGCAGCCAGCCATAGATTTGCTAGAAGATGAAAGGGAAAAAGGAGCACATCCTTTGCACTTCCGATCTCAAACTAGGAAACAGAAAATCCCACTCTTTCTTTGTATGTCTGTTATATTCATCCCTTTTGATACACTAAAAGTTTCGACCTCTATTCAAACTAGGAACAAATTTTACAGAAAAGAAGAAGAAGAAGAAGAAAAAGAAGTAGAAGAAGCATTACTCTTCATGTACATCGATTCCTTTCAATTTAAGGCAAGTTGGAAGTTTAAAAGAAACTAGCAGTAGCTTACATGAAGCACCAAGGGTCTTTTTCTATTTATTTGATTTGTCTTTCCCTTTCTTCTTATCTTGCTTGCTTGCTTTCTGAAAAAATGACCACTTACTAGAATTCTCTGTGCGGCGACCAGCTTTTCGATGGCTGTCTACTGCACTTACATGCTTAGTCTGCTGCTGCTGATGACTAGGACCCGATGAAGCATCTGAATCCATTGAATCATCACTCTCATCAGCACCCTTTTCACTACTTCTCCGGCTGGCAACATTATCATTATCATGAGCCCAGCTAACCTCGCTGCATTCGGCTACATCATCTTCCTCCATTGGTGAAGCTATATACATTGTCCATCCTGATTCACTACTGCTGTTCTCTTCTGTGCCAGGTGACTCCATTGTTATCAAGTCAAAGGAATACTGGAGTCTTGATTTGGAGAAAATACATCGAAGACTCCTAGTTAGGTATATTAATAGAATGTGTACAGAGAGACAGTATGTGTCGACAATGTTACAAACGTCAGGATGGCACTATTTATGGGAACCTAGAATAAGGGCTATGATTCCTGTGGGGAAATGCTGTCCGGTTCTATTGGCAAAGGACAGCTTATAATGACACGAAGGTTCTATTAATAGAAAAGGCATCCAACATTTATTTATATTAAGTTTTTAACCTTGTGCGTCCTATTTATGCCATTTAAAAAATCAGCATGGTACTAATGAGCTAAACCTAATAATGATGTATTTGAGTTCAATTTGATAATACTCAAGTTGGACTTTATAATAGTTTAGTTAAGATTAAGTTCCAATTGGTCAAATAGATTATTAAATCAAATTTAAACTTTATGATATTTAGTTAGATTAACTTAAGCTTATACTAATTTTAAATTTTAATTGAAATTAAATTGAGCTAGAGACATAGTTATTTTAATGAGAAGAAAATATT